>CABHPR010118671.1:0-25990 GCA_902168415.1 Peromyscus melanophrys | reverse complement strand
TGTGTGTGTGTGTGTGTGTGTGTGTGTGTGTGTGTATGTGTGTGTGTTGTGGGAATGATGCTAATGATGATGACTCATGAGCTACAAGCTTCTCAGACCCTGCCTTTACTTGTCAGAAGTGAACACTTTAAATTCTGAAATGCAAAAGGAAAAAAAATGCAAAGAAATTCAGAAGACAGAAAACTAAGGAACACATGTTCTAAGAAGTCGCAAAAACAAAAACACTTTTTGAAGGACCCTATGAAAGTCCACAACTCCAATTTTTTTTGACGAGAATTTTAATCCAAACTAAACCAGAAAGGCTGAAATATTCATAATTGGTATTTTATACTCTAGCCATTCTTTAGATATGGAACATTCACAATTATTGCAAGGATAATGTCTATTGTGGATGTTCTTGCGATGAGAACATTCTATTCCCACAATTTCACATCACAATGTACTCTTAGGAGACAGGAAGAAGAAATTACTGCCATTCAATTTTAAGACCATCATATTTTTTGGATAGCAATGCAAGAAAGGAAGGGTATTTGTTTTATGCAAACACAATTTTTGTTCACATAATTATCATCTTAGAAGACTTAATGTGAATTTGATAAAAATAATTAACTTGAACTATGAGTCAAGTGCTTTGGGCTATTGCTCTCGTATTGTAAAAGAGTTGCATATGATTTGGACAATATTTTTCCTTTTATTTTCAGTAAAATGTGACAAGTACAGAACATATTAAATCTTAAGACTAGAGGCTCAAGTGTGAATTCTCCTCCTTAAATAACAATGCAATCCTGTGAGGGAACGGGGTTTAACTCAGAGCCCCTAAGCCCAGCTTAATATTACTATTTCCTGTAGCTGGTACAGAACCCAGCATTTTTTTAAGCTGGAAGAAACCTTAGGGATCATCTAACTCAATCCTTGCTTTTTACAATAGCTTGATTACTGAATGCTTTTGTTTATCAAAAACAGAAAATAGAAAATTGCACTTCCGCTATAGCATTGGTATTCCACACAGGCTTCTACTCTTCCAGCCTTTGGAGTCATTCTGACAGACTGTACCTACAGCACAGGTGAAGGACTGCCTTCCCACAAGACTTGATTTTAATGTAGGAGAAATACATTCAGGATTAGTCATCACATTAACGTGAAAAATGCATTTCCATAGGTGCGTGTTTCTCCCATTAATGAGAAGTGCAGTTTGATGCATATATTTTCCATACACATCTTGCAGTGATGAGTACATAGAAGCATTTCTTCTGAATCACAAATGTGTAATGCACAGTCATTGTATCTGCAGGTAATGTTAGCGTTGCTTCGCTGTACTCACTGGGTTACTTGGCAGAGCACCTGCCCATTACACAGAGACCTTTTCCTCTTGTCACTGACCTAAACTTGAGTTTGCATAATGTGACAAAGGATAAAATTAACAGATTTAGCTGAAGTTTCAAGTGAAGAAAATCATGAGGAAAAAAACGTACAGGAATATGCATATTACTAGAAATACATTGAAATACAAGAAGAATTGAGATCAAGTCTCAAAGTGTTCATCTTTGAGTATTAAAATTCCATTGCCTTCAAATGTTGGTAAGAAATTTCAGTCATCTTTTCACAATATTCCTTTACAAGGATATTTCAGTGAAAATACATCTTAATAAGATTTCTTTTCTCTATAACCCACCCACTTCATAAAAGGCAAACGTAGTCTATTTTACCATATCGTTTTATACACCAGATAAGCTGCTTAGAATCATGGATTTGGAAATAGAAGGAAGTAGATGACTCCTTCTGTTCAGCTTTGTTCATGTCATGAACAAGAGTAGTTATTGCCTTCACACTCTCCTTACGAACTGTCAGCTTCTGACTCTGATTTCTGAATTTAAGAACCAAGAGGAGCCCAGATACTGAACTGGAAGCTTCCTCCCTCCAGGTTTACTCTCAGACCTTAACGCGATGTGCAGGCTTCCTGTGGAAGTAAAGCCACCCACTGTCTTACCCAGGTGTGAACTCTGAGTTACAATAATGACTAGCCTGGCAAGGTATGTCCTCTTATGTAATTGTGGCATGGGTGTTATGGGCATCTGTAACTGCTTTCTGATTGGATTTTCTCCACAAGAGGGAACTAATAATTGGTACTGTAAAACTGATTAAGAACCTATGACTGGAGAGGTCCTATGCCCTAGGAGAGAACCTAATATTATTTTCCTAAATGGGCGTAGCATCAAATTGAGTTCCAAATACTGATCCTTATACCCATTGGTTTTAGTAAAACTCTCACCCTTAATCAAATAAGCTTCGAATTGCAGTGGAAGGTGATTGTCACAGAGACAACTAGACCAAGTATAGAGAATAGGAGTCTGTGGAGTGCTTAGCCTTAAACGGGACATCTATAGAACCTTCTCCCCCTAAGGCTCAGGAAACGCCACAGAAGAGGGGGTAGAAATATTTTATGAGTTAGAAGATGGAATAGACTGCTGCCAAGTAGTGTCTTCTGAACACAACAGAGCTATTGCACTCATGAATTCACAGCTGTGTGGCTGTCTGCACAAGTACCATACAAGATTAAGTCAGTCAGCTTTCCAACACTGATCGGGAGGAACCCACAAGGCCCCACCCTAGCTAGGAGCTTTTGACATTTGGCAACTGCTGAAGGAGAGAGAAACAGTTTTCTTTGGGGGGTGTGGTCTCTGATATATGCCCAAGCCCCAGAGGTTGACCATATACTCATGAGCCTGTGGGAAGTTCCAACTGGAATCAGTGAGCTATTAAGAAAAAAAAAAAAGTTTAAGGAGGAGGAGGCGGGGGAGGAGAAGAAACTATGAAGTTGTCAGGGGCAGGTTATAGTAGTCTTGAAGAGGTTGAGGGGGTGAGTATGATCAAACATTGTATGTATGTATAAAGTTCTCAAAAATAAATTAAATTTGAAAAAGAAAGAAAGGCCAAGTAGTCAGCCAAAGGCTGGGATTTATACAAAGTGGGTTGCATTTAAGACCATTTCTTGGCATTCAGACCTAAGAAGGCTCTTATATCTTTGAATGATAAAAAAAAATGTACATTATCCCAGAGCAAAGAACACCTATAATCTGCATGTAAGGATAAACAAGAATTTGTTATAACTGTAATGTTTTTATAGTGGGAAATTACATTTATCTTTTAAATTATTTCTGAATGATTTACTGGGCCTTTCTAATCCCACTGAAATCATTCTTTTCAATTCTGCTTTTTTTTTTTGAGTCCTGCTCTCAGAACACATCAAAGTCTCTTATATTTTAAAATATATGAAAAAGAATACTTGAATTTTTCTATTTTTCAAACTTCATCTCTAAGCACCACTGGGGAGGAATTATAAATAAATTATGACTAAAAGCTACCAGGTCTCTAGCTCTCTGATGAGCAAGTTCATTTCTGAATCAACAGTTATTTTTGTGAGTTATCAACTACTAAGTTTAGAACAAATAAGATTTCAGAGGATGGAATGTTAAAGTCAGTTCTCAATGAGTTGGATTCACCAATAATATATCGTGTGTACTTTGTTTCTAAGCCTGCAAAATTTATGCTGAAGCATAAGCGAGTATTGTCGAAAGCATCCATATACATCAAATGCATGTTCGTTAACTGGATAACCAAAGTATCAGAAGTTAATAAGAGAAAGAGGAGAGAAAGGACACTATTTTAAGTAAAAATTAATATCCCAGTGATCTGGGTTTTACTTTGGCTCACATATGAAAGTGCTACATTTTATATGTATGTGGACACCTAGGGGAGGTAAATGTACTTGTAAACATGCTCAATAGCTGAAATTGACTTTGACATTCCTATTTGATGTTCTCATGTTTGAAGTCTGGAGTGTGGTAGTTATTTGAAGCAAATTAAATAGAGACCCAGAATTTCCCTCTCTCTGCCTCTTTGAGGTAGGATACATGACTTGGTCCCAGTGTCTTATGCCTTATATCCACATTATTTGCTGTGTAATTTTCTTGAGTTATAAATAGAAAAATCTCCTTGTATCTTTACTTTGCCCTTAGCCACGGAGTGTTAGTGAATGTAATGAAAGAGGTGGAAAAGGATGCACGTTTATTGTTCTTATTTTTGTCCAACTCTTACATCTCCACAAGACCACATGTAGGAAATCATCCATCCCAGAAGAAAGCTGGCAGAGAATGTGGAGTGGAGCCCCTCTTAGCCTATGCAAATGTGACAATATTTGACTCAGAACTATTTATTTCCAAATTTACCATAAATCAATGAAAGTGGTCTGGGCCTTGGACTAGATACAAATAATAAATAATTGTTGTTTCTAGTTACAACAATAGTTCAGTCTATTAGGATGTATGACCTTGTTGGAGTAGGTGTGGCAATGTTAGAGGAAGTGTTTCACTATGGGTGGACTTCGAGATTTCAGAAGCTCAAGCCAAGACCAGTCTCTCCATCTTCCTGCTGCCTGGATGTAGAACTCAGCTTCTTCTCCAGTACCATGTCTGCTTGTGTACCACTATGCTTTCTGCCATGACAATAATGAACTGAACTTACAAACCTGTAAGCCAGGCCCAATTAAATGTTTTCCTTTATAAGACTTGCCATGATCATGGTGTCTCTTCACAACAATAGAAACCCTAACTAAGATACCTTCCTTTGGAATCTAACAAAATCAATTTTTCCTTTCAAATTAGAGAAAATGGGTGTCAGTCCCAGGGGTACTGTGGTGGTTTGAGAGAAAATTACCCCCAAAGGGAGTGGCATTATTAAGGAGTGTGACTTCATTGGAGTGGGTGTGGCCTTGTTGCAGAGAGTGTGACCATGTTAGATTAGAGGAAGTGTGTCACTGTGGAGGTGGGCTTTGAGATCTCGTATATGTTCAAGCTACATCCAGTGTCTCAGACCACTTCCTGTTGCCTTCAAGTCAAGATGGAAGAGCTCTCACCTCCTTCTCTAGTACCATATCTGCCTACATGCTGCCTTGCTTCCTGCCATGATAATGGACTAAAACTCTGAACTATAAGTGCATTACCACAAATAAATGTTTTCCTTTATAAGAGTTGCCATGGTCATAGTTTCTCTTCACAGCAATAGAAATCTTAACTAAGACAGGCATTGTTGTCAAATATTCACTTAAGTAAACAATGAGAATTGAAGAACTACTATATGCTGGTTGATACTGAGGTCTCTAAACATTGTACAAGTACTGAAACAACATTGAAATATAGTTTGTTAGTAAGCAACAGTTGCTGTGAATTCATTAATGATGTCGGTGAAGGTAACTGAAAGCTCCTGTTTATATCCATAGCCATTTTCATCTTAAATAAGGCCTGTGTTTCTCAAAGAAGGAAAGAATATCTTTCACTTCTAGGGGTGAACAAATCAAGCCAAATTTCAGAGTAATACAAACATCTATTTTCTAGAAATTGCCATTTAGGCATTGTTTTAGAGACATGAGAAATGTCCACCCCCTCAGATTTGACATTCTGCTTTCTAAAGAACAGTTCTGTGTTTGATGTCAAGATATACCATAAAGAAATAAATAGGAGACAATTTCTAATGGACAAATATCATTCATTCATTTTATTTCTACTATATCCTTCCCATTCAATCTGACTAGGAATTCTTAGACCTTAGACAAAATGTCCTATTTATGAGGGTTCAACAGAAATTTCAAACAGTTCCAACAATGGTAGAATTAACAGCCTTTCAACAAACCATACTAAGAATATAATCATTTATCTTTATGTGGTAAGACTATTTCTGATTTTCTATAAGTTTGGTTAATGTTAAGTGCTATGTTCATTGTTTTGTTTTTAAGAAAATGATAATAACCAGATAATTTAACCCAAAATTCCTGAACATGAACAGAAACAAACTCCTCAAGTGAGTGTAAATTAAGAGAGTGTGAACTCACATTTTTATAAGGACAGTAAATTCCTATGATCTGTAAAACTATAGACAGCACACACACATAAATGCACACATGTGAGCAGAGAAGGCTTTCAGTCTTCAAAGTGATCAAGGAACATGAATTCTTTTGTGTGGGTACAAAAGGCCATCATTCTGGGCTCTGGGCTCCTAAAATAAACATAGTTCAAGTTTACAAACTGGGATGTCTAATGCTAAAAATAGGCGTTCAGGGAGTGTGGCTAGAAGAAGCTCCAGAATCCTGAGCAGCATTTGGGAAAGATGGGATTTGGATAGGTTGGTTATAGCCTCTTGACTCATTGACTAGGCATATAAAGTGAAAACCTAAGAAATTAAAGGTATAAAGTTATAAGGACCTTATCAAATAAGGAGTCTATCATATCTCTGGTGATTTGAATCACATTTCCAAGATATAGAAGATTCTAGTGTCTTTTCATTTTGAGAGCAGATAGCGTGTTCAAAGGATGCTCCAACAAGAGTATGTCTGGGAATCCCGTGGAAAAAGTTTTGTAAAATAGAAGGATGAAAAACCTGGAAATCCCCCAATTCTCTGGAAACCCCCAATTCCCATCTCCTTGGGGGGGGGGGGAGGAGGGAGGACAGGGGAATCCGTGGCTGGTATGTAAAATTAAATTAATTATAAAATTTAAAAAAATTTTAAAAATGAAAATAAAGTGAAAGTATAAATTGTAAAAAAAAAAAAAAAAAAAGAAAAAGAAAAAAGAAAAACCTGGAAACATTGAGACCATGAAATAATTCACTTACTGATCTGCTTTCACTTAAATACTACTAAGAAATTTAATTAAGAACAGTTTCTTCTGAATGAGAAATTATAATAAGATAGTCTTTCTTTTGTTCCACACACTCCTAAGTGATTTCTACTAAATAAATTATATAACAAGAAAAAAATTATTTTATTTATTGAAGTTATTTAGCTACAGAAGGGAAACTAGTTAATACAATAGAATTTATGCTAACTTCTGAACATGGCATTAAAATGGATCACTTTAAGAGTATGTAATAACACAATAAAAGTAGTTTTAAGTATTAAAAGACCACATTCTAATAAAAAATCTGTAAATGAAATCTGAGAATCATACTTAATCAGCACATAACACAACAAAAGAAATAATGATCCAAACATTAAAAAAACAAAAACAAAAGAGAGTCCACTAAGGAATCGAAATACAGCTTTCTTTCTCTCTCAAGGTACTGCTCCCTCTAGTATGACCTAAATTAGTATTAGCTTCTCATGAATGCTAATGCAACCTTGCCGCTCAGTCTTTTGGACACAGACAAAGCAATAGAGAAATTGTGGGTTATTTAGTTATTTTGAAGTAAGACAATAACCTATGTTTAATTTAGCAACATTTTTACTGGAGATTTAGGGATCCAGCAGTCTAGTGTATTATTCAGACTCAGAAAATTACTGAGTCACCCAATTTTTTTCTCAGAAGGCCTGAAGTCACCCCATGTAGAAGAGTTTTCAAGTCAGTCTGTAAATACGACAAAATGCTAAGATGGCCATCAGGTACTTCTTGTTCATGGGAAGGCCACTGAATCTACCCGGATTCCCTCAAACTACCAATTCAGCTCAGCAAATTAAATCAAACGACCATTCAAAACAATGAGAATAATCAATTTGAGTGTCTCTTCAATTACACAGGAAAACAAGGCAGGAGTAATAGCATGCTCTACTTTCTCTGTGTGTCTTTATTTCCTTAAAAATTTAAACTTCATTATCAAAAAAAACCTTACAAATTAAAAAAAAACACTCTCCAAAATTAACCAGAACCAAAGCATATACATTTCTATTTATTTTCTTGTTTATTGCATCCAATACATCCCAACCTTGGTTTCCTCTTCCTCTATTCTTCTCAACACTCCCCGACCTCTAGAGCACTCCTCCTCCACTGCCCTTCAGAAAAGAGCAGGCCTCCCAAGGATATCTACTGATACATATTTCATAAAGCATATATATTCCAGTGTATTTCTATAGATTTAGAATAGCCATTCTGAAGCTGTGGAACTCTTTCTTTTGTATTAGTGTTATAACTAAGGGTTGTTTTTTTTTTAATTTTTTGTAGCTCTCATTCACAGTTTTGGATGCTAATCTTACCCTGTGAAGACAGCTGACACCTAAGATTTGTCTATGGACTTGGGCATTGCAGTTCCTTGGGGGAGGATCTATGTCACAAAGCAGATTCTTAAAATTAAAATTGGCTAACTCTGTGAGTGTAGGCAACTCTGTGAGTATAGCTAACTCTGTGAGAATAGGGACACAGTCTGAATTTTTCTGTTGACGTCTGATGGAACCAGAGCTGTTTTCTCACAAATCAAGAGTTTAAAAGACAAAACAGAACAGTTGACAAAGGCCCAATGAAGGTCAGCCTTCAGAATCGTGAAACTGCCCAAGACTGGAGTTCACGGCTCCTTTTCATTTGCTAAGAGAAGCTTTCTCAAGCTCTTGGGACCTGAGCTGCCCAACCCTCTTGAGTTCTCTTCTAACTGCCCATAGGACCATCCAGGCCTCATCTCGCAACGCCATGCAGAACCTTAAGTGCCAGCTACTAACACAGTCTCTGCCTGGCCATGCCTTCTGCCCAGATATTAACCAAATTTATATCCTATGCCCACAGAGTTGCCTCTGTACTTCAAAGTCCTGATTTGTGAGGCTGAGACTTGGCCACTTGACACATTTTAAGCTTTCAAAAGAGTTCATTACATTTTCATAACATATAAAATTTTTATATGGAAGTGATACTTGCTTAAATTGGAATAAGTGGAAACAAAAAAAAATCATGTATAATCACACTAGTCATGAAGTTCTTTGACTCATTTTAACTCCCATGACATGTAAACATGTAAGTCTATGCTCATGGTGTGTGTGTGTGTGTGTGTGTGTGTGTGTGCGCGCGCGCGCACACACACACGCAAGCATGTATAATCAAAATCTGTAGCAGATAGCTGATTTGAATCCTAGTTTGACCATTTTGGGTAAGTTATCTGACTGTTCTATGGCGTGGGCTCTACATCCACAGAGTGAGGGTACTAACTTATAGTTATGGGGAGTTATGAACACAGATGTGGGTATTCTTAGCTATAGTGTATGCTGCGGATTTTGAGTCTATGCATCACAGCACCAGCTGCCTAGATTTGAACCCAGTTCTATCATTAGCTGCTTTATTACTATGACAAAGTGTCTTTAGTTTCCTGTGTCAAAATTTCCTCATCTGTAACATCAAGGAAGTTAATCAGATAATGACAAATAAAAGCCACTTCACAGTGTCTGTAGTGTTGGAACTGAAAGGGCAAGGACAATTATGAACAGATGGTCTGAGATGAACTTAGCCTTTCTGTTCGTGGGCTACCAGCTTTCCAAGCTAAGATTAACTTCTACAACATGGTTTTTGTTATATAAGTTTAAAAGCTCAATCTCCCTGCAACTTACAGGGACAAAGAGGCCAGACTCTTAGGTTCTCAAATGGACCCATCACCCAAGAAATGTTAAGGATTGCCAAATCAGTATATGATTGTTATCCATCAAATGTTTGGACTTTTTTTTAAATAACCAATCTTGACAATCTATCCTCTATTATTTTTTTTTGAATGACACCTAACAAAACTCCAAACTGGTATCCCCAACACTAAGTTGCTTGAAGCAATAGTGTTTGCTTGGGTGCTCCCAAATAGACTGTTAGAATTTGGTAGTCCCCCTGCCCCCCTAGAGGATTATTTCTTTCCTCAAAATAAGATATAATAATAGCTCTTTATTTTTGTGTATCAGTAATGATATAAATTTTGTTTTACTTATTATATTTCTCCCAACTTAGGCCTAAAACCATAGTTGAGAAGAAAGAATGTTTTGGCTTCAATATAGTCTTTCTTGTAGTATTAAAGAGTTATAAATCTTTATTTGAAGTATCACCAATTGAGGATTTTGAATGATATATCTAGCATCTTTTAGATCTGAGTTTGAATAGTACAGCATTTATGAAGGCCTGTCATCCCACGGAAATAGCTTTAAATATGAAGTTACCTTTACATTCTCGTTTTTCCTCCATTTGTGACCTAACTATAAATGCTGCCTTTTTCACTGCACTTTCATGGGTCTGAGTTCTCATGGGGATGATAACAACCGCTAAATGTCTTTCAGTTCCGTAAGCATCGGATTTTATTTTTTGACATGTTTTTTCCCCTCAACATAACTGATGCTTGTGATAGTTTGGGTATTGTGTCTAGGGAATGCTTTCTTCTGAACCTCAAAAAAAAATAGGAAAGAAAATGAAATACCATTGTTTCAAAAATATCCCTCAGTGCCATTGATGAAATTCAAAAGAACTCCAAGGATGAAAAGGATGATGCAGCTTCAAACCCCAACAGGCTCCCTGGAAAGGTGAGTCACCAAGCAGGGTTCTGCATGCAGAGCTCCTGGGGACGGCATACAGGCCAGCTTCATTCTTTTGAGCTAGTGGGGAGCTGAACTTAACTGAAATATCCTCCCCTTGGAGACTCTTCAGAGAAGGGTTTACGCAGGCTTCTGCGGAGGTGAGGCAGCCATTCCCCTTAGATGTCTAAGATGAAGTCCCTGGCGTCCAGCGGATGCTAAGCAGTGGTCAGCTGAAACTTCCCAGAATTAAAAGCTTTAATTGGATCTTGTAGAATCTCCTATTTTCAAATGCCCACCTAAGTCCAAGCCTCTGACTTTTTATAATGGAAACTGTAAAATGTGTAGGCTATTTTTATTCTTCCGTGGCTGTAACCTGAATGTAGAAGAGATTTCCTGTGAATCGATTCAGGAAAAAAATGCTTCAGAACACACCTGTCCAATCAATCAACACTTTATAGTATTGGCTTTCTAAAAATAAACTAGTTCTACCTCATATTTCACTTGCCCTTTCACTGTTTTATTCACTACCGGCTGATAATTAATTGTAGTGCAAAAGGGTATTTCAGTGTGCTTGATAAACAGCTGGGAGCCTGTATAGCATGTGTGTGACGAGTGTCTATGAATTCTCACTGCAAACTGTGCTCTGAGCTTGAATGTGTTATTTTGGGCAGTATTATTTCCTGTATAGCCCCATGGGAATAGCAAATCCAACACACTGGCAGTACTTTTCACTCTCAGATGCCTGTAGAGCGTGCCCTATGGATAATCATTGCAGCTGTGCCTTTAGGGGCTGCTTTGTTGGTTCCAGGGGAAAGGTGGGGACAGTAGGTAGCATTTGCTGATACTTGACCTAACTCACTATGTCTTCCTGTGGACTCACTCAGAACCGACAAACCTGCTCTCCAGGGCTGTCATGCCAAGCACAGTAGCAAACATTGTTTTAGTGATCCATGATCTAGCCAGCCCTGTATCAGGTCATTTAACACTCTCTTTTGGGGTAGGATCAACCAAGAATGATAACTCCCTTGTTATCAGAAGAGAGCAGTGAGCTGCAACTTCTGTGAAATGGGCTAATAATCTTTACATTTATTTCTGAGCTGCCAGTTTGAAAGATCCAGGCAGAAATGAAGGTGAATGTTTGATGACTAAACTAGGGGTCCTTTAAACCTAAAGGAAGCAACTTAACTGCAAAACATGTTTTATGCTTCTTCAATAGAAAAAAAGTTGGGGAAGGGAGCATAAAACCAAGGTGCATTTAACTTGAAGATTTTTGTTTGTTGCTGTTCTTAAAAACACATTTTGTCAATGATGAATGTATTTTGCTAATTTTTTATGCAATGTAAGTAATAACCAAGTATTTAAAGGTTCTATGGTACAAACTTTATGTCCAAGATTGAATTCTATTTTAGCCAAAACACATTAATTGAAATCCTGAGGTACCATGGAGGCTTCTTATAGTTTCTTTGGGCCTATAAGCTAGCCTTTTATAAAGCCAGAATATGTAGTCTGGATTCTGCTCCATCCAAGGCAGCTAGATGCAAAAACGGTGCCATGATGTTTCACAAAACTTATCATACACTCTTGTTTTGAACAGGGTGAATATATTGTGCTGCAATTAACAGGTCCTTTGTTTTTGGTAATTCCACTTTGTGATATCCCATTTGAGATGGGGGCCACTGCTATAGCAATGGTCAGAAATTGTTGCTGATTGAATGATGTTTTGTGTGTGAATTCATATGGATTGTCAGCCATAAGTATTCCACTGTCTCACTACAAGGTAAAGTGTTCCTATTCCTACAGGCAAGAGAGCTGAACACTGAACCCACATCAACCAGTAACTGTGGTAGCTTAAACTTGAGCTGTTCTGATACCACTGGGGTCAGGGATCAGTGCACTTGGCGTCTGGGTCTGGTAGGGAAGAAAGAGATTCCTTCAAGTCCTTTCTGTTCTTTTAATCTTGAAAGATATAAAAAGATACCATTCGCTACTGATTTACTATGCATTAAGTCTGGACAGAAAGCCTATGCAATCAACAATTCCAATTCCACTGTGTTGTCTTGCTAATAATCCCCCCCTCCCCAATTTGTTCACAGAAGCTTGATTAAAGCAATGATGGTTAGCAACGCATTGCCAGAAAAGCACTTATCAGATCGGCAGTAGGCAGGATTCATTTGCAGCTTGTTTACTGAAAATCTTGTTATCTGAATTCCGTCTGATTACACTCCAAAGTTTCACCAAAACTTTCAACATTTTGGTGCTGAAACCTAAAACCCCATACTCTAGTTAAAGGCAAAATGGTGCTTTCATCACAAATGAAGAACCCTTTCACTGACCTACTCCAGATTCCAAAGGTATCTTGAGATAAAGTCAAGGGCAGCGATGCTGATTTCATCACCAAAAAAGCCAAGAATGAAGAAAGTATCAGAGAATTATGTAAATGTACATAAGAATATGTCAAAATTATTGACAATATTTCTAAAATATAAACAGTCATCCTTTCCTCTGAAAGTCTTTCTCAATTTTGAAGAGTCTCAGGGGCAACTGTGACAGATGACACTGAAGTTGTCACCATCCCCCTAATAAAATCTTTTCCATGGTGTCCATGGGGAGTACACAATGTCTAATGAGGTTTGGGGATGATTGTTAGACTAAGGTTTCCATCTGACACAGAGTTCTTTCATTAATTATGATTCTTCCCTAGAGGCCAGCCAAGCAGTGTTTCCTAATCCTAAAAAAACTAATAAAAAAAAAGTCTCCTAGAGCATGTGAGCATGTGTATGTAAATCCACAAGGTATCAGGACAGATGGTTCCACTCTTTAAAGATAATTTTCAAGTGAGTACAATTCAACAACATAGACACCTACATCTGGAATATTAGGACTCTTCTGATTTCAGAGGCAGAAAGTGAAGCTGATTTCACTGAAGTATAATGAAAGGAAGATATGGAATGATGGAGGGGAGATGAGACTCCTACAGCCAGGGATGATCTTCAAGGATGACAGTGTTTCAAGATACTCCATTTATTACATTAAACACAAGGATTTGATTTTGGAAGCTAATTGGCCTCAATGAAAAAGAGAAGATGCTGGGCAGTGGTGGTGTACATCTTTAATCCCAGCATTGGGGAGGGAGAGGTAGCTGGATCTCTGTGAATTTGAGGCCAGCCTGGTCTGCAGACTGAGTTCCAGGACAGTCAGAACTGTTTCACAGAAGAACCCTGTCTTGAAAAAACAAAAACCCAACAACAACAAAAAAGAAGAGCTAAACATGAAAATAAATCAGGCATTATTTGTCATTGACCCAACTGGTAAATATTAAATACTCTGTAGTGTGCCATACTATGAAACGCTTTGAAAGTAGAAGTATTCACAGGAGGGTAAACTCGATGTGTTTTAATTGAACAGTTTATATACTTAAGGAAAAATTGTTTTGGGTGTTACTGAAATGTGAACTTGGCAAGCATTCTATCACTTAGCTTTATCCCTATTCTCCCCCCTTTTCTTTCTTGTTTTAAGGAAGGGTCATGAAACCCAGACTGGCTTTTAATTCATTTTATAGCCCAAGCAGGCCTTGAACTTGTGATTCTCCTGTCTTAGTTGCCCCAGAAACTTGGATTACATGGCAGATAGCACAAGGCTCAGTTCAATTTTAAAATATATATTTCCTCTGCTACCAATTAGAGATGCACTTATTTTATATGGGCAGATAATTAAGTACAAGCTTAGTCACTGCAATTCTGTAGGTAATATCAACGATGAGAAACAAGCTAACATTCACCTGGAGGAGACCGATGAAATTATGTCACATCCACGTCTGGAGCACACTGCAATTGTTAACAGTGCTGTGGTGGATCTACATACAGGAAACAGCCTCTTGTTATGTTATTCGGGGAAGTGAGCAAATAGCAAAACAGGGTGGATCATGTACCAGGATCTGAGTAAACAAATGTTCTCTTGTCAGGAAATGTAAGAATAGCAGTTGTCTCCAGGAAAGGGAGCTGGAGACCAGAGAGACTGAGCTGGGAAGAGAGTTTACTGTGCATGAAAAATCTATTGATAGCGAAGAGATTTTTATTCAAGTGCTTGTATTAGCTACTCAAGACAATGGCCAAAAGATCTTCTATGAAACTCTGGGACGAAAAGCTATAGAAAACACTTATATAACAAAGTCAGGAAAAACTGTGTCAATGAAATGAATTAGAAAAGTATTTCTCAATCATTTTGGTCTCTGACTCTCTTTATACCCTCAAAATTATATAAGACTGGAAACTTAGTTTCTATAAAATATTTACCATTAAAATCTGGGAAATTCAAGAACAATTATTTCCAAATTCCTTCTCAAAACCAATTGTAACCACAATTAAGAAAAAACAAAAACAAAAACCCCTTTTCCCCAAAAATAACAAAAAGTGAAAAAAACTGACAGTGTTTCCTATTTTGCTAGCTTCATAGAAGACAGCTAGGTCAGAACTGCATTTGTATTTTGTCTCCTGCAACATGATGCGCATTATTTTCTGGTTAAGTCCTCTGAGAAAATGCACAGTGGGAACGAAAAGGACATGTTGCTGTCACTCATAACACTTGAAACTAGATCACTGTCTTCAAAACTTAAAATGGATTAAAGACTTACATATGAGATATAAAGCAACCAGAATCCTGTAAGAGTACTTTGGGACACATGAATGGGCAAGGATTGGGGGTAGGGTAGGATTTGGAAAAATGAAAATCGAAGCAAAATGAGACAAATGAGATGATATCAAACTAAAAATTTTTACACGATGAAGGAAGTAACTAAAGGATGAGACAACCTACAAAATAGAAGAAAATTTTTACAAACTATACATCTGAGAGTGTATATATAGAGAGAATCCATAAAGAAGTTCAAAAACCCAATAGCAAGCAAGCAAGAACAAAAAGAAAAGAAAAATCCCGAATAACCCAATTACAAATGGATATCAGATCTAAAGAAATACTTATCAAAAAAAAAAAAAAAGACATACACATAGCTTACAAATATATGGTAAAGTGCTCAATATCACTGCCCATCGGGGAAATGCACATCGGAACCAGAGTACGATATCACCTCACCCCAGTAAGAATGGTCAGTGTCAAAACCACTACTGAAAACAAGTGTTGATGAGGTTGGGGAGGAAAATGAAATCTTGAGCCCTGCTGATTCATCACAGATTATTAGACCCATTACAGAAAATGGGATGGAAGTTCCTCAAACATAAAAATACAACCATAATACCAGAAATTCTACTACTAAATATTTAGGCATATTCCCAAATGAAATCATTAAGTTGAAGAGGCATCTGAACTCACATGTTTATTGCCGCATTATTCACTATAGCCAAGAAATGGAAACAAACTGTGTCCCTCACTGAAGAACAGATAATCAAAATGTTATGCAAATATGCAATGAAGTATTATTTGGTCATAAAAAGAACAAAACCTTGTGCTTTGTGGCAGGGATGGAATTGGAGGACATTATGTTAAGTGTAGTTATCTAGGCAAAGGACAAGATCAAAATGTATTACTTGTATGTACAATGTGATAAGTTGGTCACATATATAGAAGTTGAGATTAGCCAGGTAGTGGTGATGGTGGTGGTAGTGGTGGTGGTGGTGGTGGTGGTGGTGGTGGTGGTGGTGGTGGTGGTGGTGGTGGTGCAGCACACCTTTAATCCCAACACTCAGGAGGCAGAGCCAGGCAGATTCTGTGAGTTCAAGGCCAGCCTAGTCTATAGAGCAAGATCTAGGACAGACACCAAAACTACACAGAGAAACCTTGTCTCAAAAAAAAAAAAAAAAAAAAAAAAAAAAAGAGAAGAGAAGTTGAGATGAGACTAGCTGGTTAGAAAGGGAATGGGGAGAGGTTGATCACAAGGTAGTAAGTTACCTACCAGTCATTACATGGTAGGATGACTAGAGATAATGATAATACACTGAACATTTATGGAAGCCAGAAATGATTCAGAATGTTCTGCAGGGTAACCAAGAGGAATGACTATTAACTGTAATGTTTGGGGACCTCACTAGCCAGTAAGTTTAAAAGAACCCATTGCTGACACTGGGTTTTAATTTGCTACCCTGCAGTGTCTAGTAGGGGCATTCTTTATGCTAAAACATTCTAAATCATTTCTAGCTTCCTTAAATGTTCAGTGTTGAGTCATACATAGGACACAGAGAAATCAAGCTGGTACTGACTTGGAAGCTTCTTCCTGAATGGTTAACTTTCATACGGCTGGAAGATGCTATCCATGCTACTACAGGAAAAAAGTAATCATCAGTATTACCCAGCTGTAAACTCTGCACGCTACAGTAATGGCCTTCCTGTCAAGACATGTCCACTGGCATACTAGTGACAAAAACATCATGGGAGCAACCAGTCACTTTAGGATTGAACTAAAGGCCTGCCCTACAAGTTGAAACCCATGCCTGGCACCAATACAGGGGCTAAGAACCTGTGGAGGGACAGGGCATCTGCTAATTGAGAATAATACTAAACTGATTCCTAATGACATAATTTAGTGCTTCTCTAAACTCACATTAGAGAACCTTTTTTGTGTAGTAGATGGTAAAGAACACAGAGACCCAAAACTGGTCAAGGTGCAGAGAATAGGAATACTCCGCCCTAAATGAGACATCGATATCACTTCTCTTCCTACCAAGGCGCAGAGAATATTGTAGAAGACGGGGCTGGAAAGGGAGTCAGGTTGTTTAAGGGTGTGGCCCCTGGTAGGTTGATCACACAACCAGGAATGTGTGAACAGCACAAATTGTACTTGATGGATTAAAAAAAAAAGGAGGACAAAAAGTTGGGTAGATTGGGAAGGGGGAAAGCATCTTTGAGGAGTTGGGAGGGTGAATATGATCAAAATGCACAAAATTATCAGCTAATAAAAAATGTGAAAGTAGCAATGATAAATACTTGAGCTGAGAGTTATGCTTATCCAGATTTAAGTATTGTATGATGTACTAAAGAATATTTCCCTGTTAGTATGTGCAGAAAATGCAAGATGAATTTTCACTGTAGGCAGTAGTCACAGAGGTAGACTCATGCTGATGGCCAGGAGCTGGATATTTATAATTACAGAAGCAAAAAGATGCTAAAAGTTGTATATATATTCTGATAGTATATATTATTGAATGTTTACTGAATGCAAGGTAATGTGGCCTGTGTCTAACCTAATTTCTTCATTATTCCCAATTGAAAGTGGCCCTTACCACCTGCCTTTTTGGGATTCAAAGACTATTGCTTGATCTGGTTCAGTAGTGTATAACATTCTACTTCCCCAAGGAGAGTTTCTCTTGAAGTTTCCTTCCCAAAAGCTACCTAGGCTTCAGGGAGAAGTGACCATCATGTTTAACTGAGGTATCTAAGGGGTGTTATCATCACTAAACGTCAAGAGCTTTCTCGAAGAACCAGTTATTAATTAGAACTTCCTGTATGAGGTCTATAATCATTTAGCACATGGATCACCTGCTTAGGTTGAGCTTCATCACTCATGCCCCAGTTCCAAAGAAAGTAAACACAACACAAAGTCCGAACTCAGATGTGTCTGGATTTGTTGCCAACCTGCTCTGCTACTAGAACGATGCTGACTTTTTTATCTAGAATTCTCACAAAGTCAGGTGTGGAAGGAAGTTTGTGACCATTTAGTGCTCACAAGCACGACATTTTTCCCCAAAGAACTGATATAGTTCTTCTTTTGCATCCATGAGAACAAATTAAGTTGCCAGAATGCCCTAATCTTTGCTGTCAGAGTAAGAACTTGGGTTCAGTAGCATTAACTGTGGTGACTCCTGTGTATTTCCTTTCCTGTTTCATGACATTGAACATTTTGCTTATGTAAAAGTATGTCCTTAAGCCTCCTCTAATTCTTTCATTGAGTGATACATAGAAAAACACACAAATGGAAAAATCTTTTACTTTTTAGTTCTAAGAAGCCTAATTACTATATTAAGAGTTTAAGAATAAGTCCTTGTGAAAATTTTATTACCAACACTTTTTTAAAAAAATCTCACTAAAGGGTTAATAGACAAGAGGAGGTTAATATTTACTTGCACCACTGCAGAAACAAATAACATCACACAATTATTCATTTGTTTAAATGAATGCCTAAGAGGAGACTTTATATTTATCTTATTAATACAGTTTACATTACAAAACTCAGGTTCGTGGCATCCCACATGTAGGCCATGGCCTCACTCCAAACTGCCGAAGCTCATTCTGGATCACGAATGATTTACTAAAGGCTTATTCACCATTGCTGCCAAGATGAGGAAATTATATTGAAAAGTATATTCCAGAGAAAATTTAATGGTCTCTTGTCTAAGAAAGGTGAAGCCAGGACAACAGGATGGATATCTAACAATGAGATTAGAAGAGCCCAGCGAAACTTCAGGAAAAAACAAATACAAGGAACAGGCAAGAAGTATAGCATTACTACGTCATTAGGAACCTTTCTATTTGTTATTTACATACTTCAACATTCACTCACTTCTGTATATATAAACATACAGTATGATTGTGGTGAGACAATGTTGTGACCCCAGCAATGATGTATACCCTTATCTCCTGACCTTGAGTATTTATGGGATTAGTAATTTGCTTGGATATAATGGAATATGGCAAAAGTAAAGGACTGGTCAGATATACTTAAGATCCTTTACTGGTTAGCTTTAAATTCATTCATACTGTCGTAATCCTAAGCAGGGCTGTTCTAAGTCGATGAGCTCTTCAAATAAAAGTGGAAGAGTCAGAGTCTGTTTGTGCTGCTGACCTTGAAGCAGCAAGCTTCCATAAATCATACAGTTGCAAGGACCATGCGTCTGAAAGAACAACTCCCTCACAGGAGAGCCCAATCTTGTCTACTACTTTGGATGAAGTTTTGTGAAATTTTCCAAGAGGACTCAGTTAAGTTCAGTGTGGTACAATGACCCAAGGAAACAGAGATGAAGATGCTAATTTTGTGATAATGTGTTGTGCTGCGATTTTTAAGAAACCTGATATAATGCTGCTCAACACTATAGGACGAGGTGCCATCTGCCGCAAGCCTAATACAACTCGGAACCTGTATATACCTGAACAAGTATCCAAGGTATCCGTAAATGCAAGTATACACATGCAAATCCATGCTACTCAAATCTGTCATCAAAGAGCAAACTTGCTTTCACTAACTTCATCTCAAAATTTGTTTCATGTTTTGTTCCACGTATCTTAGATGAAGGCAAATCCATTCATTTGGTCTACCAGATATCTCAGAATCATCACTGACACCTAGTGTACTTCACTCCTCCTAACAAATTAGTTATCAAATTCTGCAAGCAAACTCTGTTAAGCTTAACTCTGTTTTATTCCTACTAAAGCTCCATCTCTACTGATACTCATGAGTTCTTCTTGGATCAACAATACCTCCTTCTGACCTCCCAGTCCATAATTTTCTCACCAACACCGAAGACTGTGGTTAGCTCTGGAGGTACTCCCTAGAAGAGCAGAGAGGGAACAATGGAAATGGATGGCTGAAAATGGGAGAAGAGAGGAGAGAAGGGAGACCACAGACCTGTGTGGAGAGCATGGCTACATTAGCAGATCTGTGGACTCTGAACATTCTCCTGGGGACAATGGAAATCCATGTTGCAGTTTACAACAGGGGAATGACACTAAAAAAGAAGTTTAGCATCATCTTTCAATGTAGAAAATTATTAATTTGGAAATGGGAGTTCTTTTAGAAATCAGCAAAATTCTTACAACAAAAAAACTGACTACTAACTCTCTCACCTTGGAGATATTAGATAAAACTATATTTTTTCTAATGTTTTATTCTGGAAAAATGCATATAAAACTACTGTTTTATTCATTTAAAAATAGTGATTTCAGGCAAACAGAATTTGGAAGATGAAATAGTAGTAATTGCTGAAGGGGTCTGCTATGATGAACCTTAGGCTTGGTTCCTCCTCCCTTCTTTTTTTTTTGTTTGTTTTTTTGTTTTTAAGACATGGTTTCTCTATGTAGTCCTGGCTGTCTTGGAACTCACTTTTCAGACCAGGTTGGCCTTGTGGCCTTGAACTCATGAAGATCAGCCTACCTCTGCCTCATGGTTGCCTGGATCAAAGGTAAAGGTGTGAGTCACCACCACCACCACCACCCAGTGTCTTCTCCCTCTCATTGCTGAAACATGAAACAGTATTCTCTCTGTCCATTAACATTGAATTAAAACTTGCTGAGTGAGCTTGATTTCAGGGAACATGCACACATTTCTGCAACAAGGAAGCTCAACAGCAGCTAGCAAGTAAGATTAGAACAAAACAGAGTTGGTTGTCAACAGGGAATATTTTCACATTGTGTAAAGTGAGTAATACAGATCAGTGGAGACAAGTCAGGCATGGTGGTTCACGCTTATAATTCCAGTCCCCAGGAGGTTAGGTAGGTCAGGAGGATCGTTTCAAGGTCAGCCTCAGATACATAGTGAGTGCTATGCCAACCTGGATGGACTACATGATGTCCTGTCTCAAAGCAAGAAAACAACCCTCAAATCAAAACAAACCAAAAACAGATCAACAGAGAAAACCCCTGCTGGCAAGTGTGAAATGACTTAGAATGCCAGTCTCTACACCGAAAAGGAAAAGCCTTTTCATATGTCACCGCTACATCTACAACTCAACTCCAAAATACTTCTTGAGACCATCTCCCATCTTCAGATATCCCTGTAAACAAAGCGGCCATGTCTCAGCAGCTAATCTGCAGATGAAATGCTAAAGGGACATTTCTGGAACCAAATTGCTAGTCCTGTGTTTCTCGTCTTCATTTCTTGCCTTCTCTCATTCCCACAGAATACACACTTCTTGAGAGATTTAAAGAAGAAATACACATGCTGCTTCAATCCAAAAACATACGTGTCCAATTCCAATCCCCTGTGATTTAAAAGGGAAAATTCCAAGAACTTAAACAGAGATCAAGGGACAATTCTTTTCATACTCTATACCCAGATGACACAGATTTCTAAAGGCTAACACAGTGAGGGGGATGACTGAGCAGATCTTGAAGCAATCTGGTGATTATGTGCTACGCCATAGCTTGTTTTAAGGCCACACTCCCATTTGGGGCTGTTGTCAGCTGAGCAGTGGGATCTGGGCTAAGGCTGCTAACTGCGCAGCTCACCAGATACGGGAGTGGGATTTGCCACACCAGCCATGCAGAAGCCAACACTGAGCCAAAAATCCAGAAGGAGAAAATATAAAGGGTTTCCTGTTCTCCAAGGTTTAAAAGTGTGTGAGACTCCATGAGGCAGAACCACAGTAAAGCTGGCAATATTTGAAAGCTTTCACAAAGATTGTTCAACACAATGCATTGCAGACAGTGCAGAAATGAAGATGAGAAAATCATTTAAAATGTTTCTATAATAATGCATATATATGTATCTATATATGCACACACACACACACACACGCACACACACACACACACACACACACACACACCACACACCACACATACCACACATATACACACGATGCTGTACAGAAGCAGGAAATTAAATGAAGATGATAGAACAGGAAACCATGGCATTCACATTGCCTTTGAACTCAGTGTTTTTGAAAACTATTAACTTACACCAGTTTGTCCAAGCTAATATAAGGTTCCTAAATAAGTAAAAAAAAAAAAAAAGTTGTTGAAATAAAAAAATCAAAATACTCTAATACAATACTTTGATAGCAGTGACATTAATTAGAAACAAAGTTTTCTAGTGAGTCCTGTGAAATATAAATATTGGTTTCAGTTGCTGTCTTACCACCCTGACTCTCAGCATCTTCAGGTAACGTAAGAACAAACCTCTCCCCATCAAGTGATGGGAAACTTCATCACATCAATTGCTTTTGCATGTTATGAATAAAAAGTGAAACATAAACACTGGAAAATTCTAATATGCACCAGAAGGGAATGTCAACTGCCGAGAGAGAGAGAGAGAGAGAGAGAGAGAGAGAGAGAGAGAGAGAGAGAGAGAGAGAAAGAGAGAGAGACAGAGAGAGAGAGAGACAGAGACAGAGAGAGAGACAGAGACAGAGACAGAGAGAGAGACAGAGAGACAGACAGAGAGACAGAGAGACAGAGAGACAGAGAGAGACCTAGAGACAATCCTAATATGACTAGAAAGACAGAGTAATTCTGGAATGAGGGTATTTGTGAAAGGAAATAGTTTCCTTTCTCTCGCTACTGGGTTTGACTTCTTAATTATTAAAAAGCATAACATTATTCAGAGAATCCAAAGTGATATTAGATGGAAAAATTGTGAGCAATATCATACCTTTTGTTCATACACAAACAAAAATGCTTATACTAGGATAGAGTTATTTTCCTCATTGTCAATTTCCATTATGCTCTATGCCCCTGCATTCAGTCAATGGACTTTGGGAGTCCCTCTTCCCGTTGTCAAGCATATGAGATTAAGATAAGCAAATGTAGCACTAATCTGAAAAGTAAGTTAATGTTTAACTTGTAATGACGATTAATCAAATTCAGGAAAGAACAACTCTGTAGGGGTATCATAGCTGAAATCCAACTTTATAAATAAGCAGAGTGTGAAAGTGCAACATAGGAATCTCCTGGTACTCTGAACCTTTTTTCCTTTTCTCTCTACCATTAATGAAAGGTCCAACCTAAGTAGTTGAGGAAACATCCACAGTGCCTCTGTTCTATCAATGATACAAATATCATGGCAGAAAGTTTATGTTCTATATACTCATCTTTGTTCATTGTCCAAAATTAATTTTCATTGAATACAAAGAAGGATTTGTTTTACTCCCAAAAGAAGGATTTGTTTTACTCCGGACCCCTGCATTTTTTTCTTTTTAAACAAAGGATTTGAAAGTTCCTTAGGATCCATCACTGACTCCTCTTTTCTCTCTCCTACTCTGAATGTTGACATTCCTCTGGCTTCCATCCTTGCGATTCCTTTCTGTTGACACTCATTCTTTGGGAATTCTTATTGATGCCTATTGTATTCCAGTAATTTTTAAACTCCCTTATACTATTATTCTATTCTTCTGAGTCCTGAGGTCTACCACAATTAAAGAGTCAGAACTCTGGAATTAGAAGGATTCTGCTTTGACCTGTAAGTTGTATATGGTATCAGTTTCCATGACGGCATATTGGTAAGAGTGCATGCTTGATTGATTGTTAAAATGATGAAGTATGATGTCATCTATATAAAGCTTCTAGGAATATCAGGCCTGTTAGTCAATAAATGATCATGCTAAAAAGATGGTGATCATGATGTTGACAATGATAGTGATGATGGTGGTGACAATTATCTACATAACATTTCTGTTTGTATGTTCACAGGCAATTTCACCAATTTTCTTCAGCTGATCTGGTTAGCAATATCACCCAGGTGGCCGAGTATATATAACTGAAAATATTCTTGTTCTTTCTCACCAATCTACCTTTTCCTAACTGATCGTGAAGAATAGACTGACTTTTCCTGTTAGTATCAGTCATGTTTCTTTTGATGATGTAGTTTACCCTGATATCTATCACTTCTTCTGGATTGCTTTTCCAGTATATCAACTAAATGCTCCATCTTTAAACTTCCACTCTTCCTTCATGCTTCCACCAGACACATCCTTTTCTAATACAATTATCATGTTTTTCTTTAACTTAAATTTTTTTTAGAAAGAACCTTTAGGATAGTATACTCTAAAAATATCTTTTAAATATGCATTGATAGCTAGATGCCCCTAATATTTTCTAGAAAGATGCAAAAGTTCTTTTGTCTTCCACATGGAAAATTGCTAATTTGTATGTATCTTAATACTAACAGGTGACCAGAGAGAAGGACAACGAAAAAGAAAATAAATTTGTATATTCATAGTGATTGCTTTGTGAACCAACAGTGATATGAAGATAAATATAATCAGAATATAAACATATAACCAAAATACATGAAAATATACATGCCAAAAAGTCAGGCTTGAGGGTAACCTCTTTGTTTGCTGTGTATTTAAAATCTGACATACTAATGGAGTTTTTAAATACTAAGAAAATGAAAAGTTAAGGAACTGCTTATTGGAATGGTTCATGAGAACAGCCATTCTAGAGAATATGGTTGTTCAAAACTAAAAAAGCAAAGAAAAAGTAGAGGGTGTTTGTAGGATTGAATGTTGTCAGCAGCATTAGTGCTTGGTAGGTCTAACAAATGTGGTATAATTAGAAATTATATGGAGGTAGATAATAGACATTGGTAAATATCAAAAGCAAAATTCAATTGATGAACAGGAGAAAAAAAGCTTAGGCAAGGTTTCAAAAATATGTAGACATGTACCATTGTCTGTGGATTTCCTGGAATTGATGGGTATAGTCATAGATGATTAGAAGACAAAAGCTGAAATCCTGGAGTCGCAGAGAGAAAGGGACAGGACTCCCCCCACAAACACTCACAGGTCATTAAGCTTTATGTGCTCTCCTAAGAGGAAATAATTTGGCATGATATTCTTCACCACTTCCAAAGGAGATCAGAAAACCAATTTAAAGGAACACATTAATCTGTAGTGGTCTTCACTGGAATATATCTAACTATGTGCCCACAATAAAACAGCATTTGTTCTACTGAGTGCAATGGCATAATTTTCCGTCTGTAACAACAGCACTGCAAATTTCAACCTAAGTTGAGTACTTTTCAATTGTTTGCCTTGATTAATATTTCAGATTTGCCCCCACTAAAGCAAACTAGCAATTAGGATGACTTCAGTGAAGCCAAAATGTAATTAATAATTTATGTTTTCCTTGGGTGTCCCGAAGCTTATGGATTCCGCAATCATATTTTCCTTCAATACAGTTAATAGATTATTTCATTTTATAGTGTTAAATAAATCACCACCTAGCAAACATTATTTCTGCTAGAAAAATCTTTGTTAAACTCCTGTCTTTTTTTGCCATCATTAGTTCCAGACTATCATCATTTCTTTCTTTTTATACCTGAACTTTAAAATTAGCATAAAATAACCTGTTTCCTTATAGCATTTTTATACATACTTTGGTTTGGCTGGTCCTCCCCTGCCCCTCCCCCTCTCCCTGTCCCTGCCCTTCTCCTTACTTGAACCCTCCACCCCACCCCATGCCTCTGTATATTTTCATGTCATTTGTACTTTTACCCTCCCCAATCTCCTTTCCTATGACCCTTCTCCCTCATGGTCTCTTTCTAGGTTCCTGGCCTATATCCACGTTGTCCCATTAATATATATATGTAAAAATTTGAAGCTAGACTCAACACATTGCTGAGAGCACATGGTATCTGTCTTTCTGCGTTGGGGCTACCTCACTTAGTACTTTTCAGATCCACTGATCTTCCCACAAGCTTCATTTTTCTTTATGGCTGAACACGTCCGTTGTACATATGTACCACTTTTTCATTGTCTAACCTGCTGATGATGGACTTCTAGGAACTTCCCTTCTATTTTGAAGAGTAGCAACACACATTGATATGCAAATATCTCTGTGGAAGGATATAGAGTCTTTTGGGCATATGCTCAGAAGCTGTAATCATATGGTAATTCTATTTTTAATTTTCTGAGAAATGTCTAGACTGATTTCCATTGTAGCTGCACCGACTCACACTCCTCCGACAGTATGTAACAGTGGCCTTTTCCCCAGCGTGTGTTGTGTCTTTTCTTTCTTTTAATTTTTTTTTGTTGTTTTCGT
>CABHPR010118670.1:0-13604 GCA_902168415.1 Peromyscus melanophrys | reverse complement strand
AAGGGCCAGATATTTTAAATTCAGAAATTTCATAGATATATATTGATATCACATTGAAGATCTTATTTATTTTAATGTTTTTAGTTAGCTTTTGCTTTTGAGACAAGATCTCACTATGTAGGCCAAGATGGCCTTGAATTTTCTTGTCTCTGTTCCCCAAATGCTGGGATTACAAGTGTGTGACATGATGCCAGGCTTACTGTAGCACTTAACATCCATTTCTCTAATGCTTATAATGTTGAAAATCTTCTCATATACTACTGTGTCAATCCTTTTGGCAGTTATTTATTGAATGGTATGCCCAGATTGCAGGGACCCCCAAAAGACCACCACGGAGACAGAATCCCGCATGTAAAAGTAAAGATCCTTTATTATCCTCAAGCTCTGACCTTGGTCTCTCTGTCCAACAGAGCAGTGAGAGCAGAGAGCCCAGAGTCCAGGCAGGGTGGGGATTTTATCATAGCAGAGGTTATCATGAGGGGATTTCCAGGGTTCAGGACCCTGATTGGCTGACATTTGTCTAGGGGTATAGGGAATGTTTGGAATGTCAGGTATTTTTTCTTAGATGCAGGCCCCACTGGGTGGGGTGGGTCCAGGTGTTGCCTGCCAGAAGCTGTGTCTGGGCCTTTAAGTCTGTCTTGGCAGCTGTGTGGTCAAGCTGTTTCCCCCCACCCCCCCATTCCCTGCTTCACAAGTACCAATGATAGGACTCAATCATGAGTCCTACCTGTCCGGAAGTTCAAGGGTATTGAGACCTAAGAACCATTATCCAGCAGATTTTTCTAGGGCAGCAGCATCTGTATCTATTGCCATTCTTAAGGCCCTGTAGTTCTGATCTTTGAGGTAAGCCAGGTTATGGTCTTATATAATACTTCCTGTCTTGTCTTATTGCAAAACCATTTTAGTTAATAAACTTATCATTGACAAATCTGAACCTATTTTCCTGGTATGTTGATGGGCGTTATAGTTGGCCATCTTGCCTCCATGCTAGGGAGTTTTCTTTTGACCCAGCATTTGAGCCTTATTTTGGACAGGGACCATAGGACAATGTATTCATTTCTGGAACTGCTTTGAGCTGGCATTGGGGCATTGCTGTTAGGGCCCCCCAAAAAAGCTGGAAGGTTGGTCAAAGGTTGGGCAGTGGGGCATTTGTCAGAAGTATGTGCCCATCTGATCCACCTGTACAGGGAACAATCACGTTGGCTGGGCTGATCCACGTCAGCTTTTATCAAGTCTGGAGCTCATAGTTGTCTGGAGCAGTATAGTCAGCAACTGAAGCTCAAGTGGAAATCTATTGAGACAAATTTAAACTAGGAACAGATGTTAAAATTTATGAACTTATTTGGAACCCTTAGGACCACATTCTTGGTAAGTGGGAAGAGCAGGAGTTACAAGACCAGGAGAGAGAAAAAAATACCATCCTTAGGAATAAGCTGTACTTTTCTGGGGTCCTTCCGACCTCTGTCAAGTGGGTCCAAGGTTTATGACTCTTTTAATTCTCTGAGACCTACACAAACTATCTTATAAAACTACATAAAAGTTTTAGATACATTAGTATTACCAATCTACTGAAATCCATATCATAGACAAAGCAGGCGATGGACATCTGTAAAACAGCAGAAGTGGACTCATACCTTTGAGTCCCAACAAGAACTGCAGATTTGGGTTAAAAGCACATGCATTTTCCTTCTGTCCAGAGAGCCAGGTATAAATTAGACAGAGATTTTTGGCCTCATGAGAAGCACTTCTAGGTTTATATTTAGATATATTTAGATGACAACTAAAATAAATCTAAAATGTTGAACTTGTGGCTGAACAGTAAGTAGTCATTGCTCTACCAGCTTATCAGAACTCTATTAAATGTTAAGCTCTGAACTGTTATATCATAGAAGGGGAGAGCAATCTGAAACATTTCTCATACTCTAAACCATTTATTTATCTCTTTATAACTTGCGTTTATATCTTAAATCATTTTCTGAGATCCTCAAAGCTTATATAAAGCTTTCATATCCTCAGAACTTTCTTAGAACCATATTTAAACCTTAATGACCTATTTAAACTTTTATATGTTAGAACATTTTCTTAAAAATTAGCTAACAAGTTGGCTATAGCCTTGCAGAAGGATCTGGTTGTCTGATGCTGCCAAGCTGACAAAGTTATAGCTAGCTTAGCTGTCAGTACTATCAGATCTGAGGAGTATAAATTATATCTGAGTGCAGACCAAGCAGCTTCCAATTCTATACATGATGGGCACCAGTCCATACCCACATCCCCATAGCATTGGAGGCACAAGTATCAGAACGGCATCATCTTCTTTGGCCATCAGGCCCATAAGGCAGATTTCTCCCTGTGGAAGAGGGACATGGGAAGACTGAACTTACTTTGTCTAGGAAAAAGGGGTCCAATCAATTCCAGTGTCCTGCTGCTGTCCATAGTGTGGGCCAGGTCCTGGCAGCAGGCGTTACATTGGGGGCATCTTGCCCTGTGGTTAGTGTTGCCATTATTCAGGCAGAGACATTGTGGTGCCCCGTATGTAATCTTCTTTGGAAACCTTGGGTCACTGCTAGGATCTGGAAGTCTATCTGATATAGTAAGCTTTTAGATCAACATTTTAAATGCCATATTCTCCAGATCTCTGAAGTATTTGAGGGCTGTCCAGGTATATCTGAATAGACAAACTTTGTTTCTAGTTACTTGTTTTAAGCTCAACCCTGAAAACCTATGTAAGGGACTGAGTAAAGCTTATCCCTCTAATTATTTACAGCAGTACTTAGCATGACTACAATTAAAAACCTTGATTATTTATAAGGTGACTGTTTACTTATGTTCTCTAACAGTCTACAATAAGTAGCCTTAAAAACAATGATTTTAAATTGAAGCTCTTTGAGTATCACATATGGGTTCAGTAAAGAAACCAAAACAAAATATCAATATAAAACATTTATATGACTCAGTTTATCCAAATGGCTTAAGCTTAACAAATTTAGCAAAGACAAGGAGGCTAGCTAGGCATACATTCTTAAGCCTCACTGGTTCTCAGCTTTCTCAGTGCTTTCTCAATGTTATTTCATAACTGCAGTTTTGCCATTGTTGAATTTCAATGCAAACATCTGACATACAGGTGGTCATTGTCTTTCTGTATCACAAGAAATGAACATCCCAGTTTCTGGTTAGTATTTGGTGCTTATGACTGTAACCCTAATTTTTAGCCTTTTATTTTAAATCCAAATATTAATAATATAGAGCATTTTATAAACTTAAAAAGTCCCATAGTCTTATAAATTTAAATATTTTAAAAACTGTTCTTAAAAAGGTTGAGATCTCTCAAATGTTTTCTGTAATATCAACAATAAAGTACCTCCTTTTACTTTAAGAGGGAGAAAACATGGCATCACCACAACCTGTATAAAGTAAAACCAAGCTCCAGAGTGCAAACAATCCCAAAGTTCAATATTTGGTATTCATTCACAATCCTTTTGGTTCTTTTACTTAGAGGCTTGGATCATTTCTTGGTCCCTACCCTTGGCAGCATATACATAGCCTGCCTTCTATCTCTCATCCGGCTCCATTTCATTGTGGCTGGTACTTCTGGTGACTATCACTTGGGTGACTCTTAAATTACAAAGTTTAGCTGCCAGAGTGAGGTACATTTTTGTGTATAAAAGCATTGAGGTGCAGCTTTAATATTTATCAAATACCTTATTTATTAAACACATGTAGCCATCTATTTAAATTCCCTAGAAGCTTCTGTTGAACACTTGACAAAGACATAAGTACTTAGGTGTAAGACTCTAAGTTAGCTTTTTGTTAACCTGAATAGAGCTTTATAACCTTTAGTAAAAGAAGACTGCCAGCTATGTGGCTGCCTATAATGTCACCAGCCAAGATGGAGGAAAGCCATGTGGTTGCTGTTTAAAACATGCTTTTCTAAACAATAATTACTTGCACACATATGCACAGTTGGATCCAAGTTACACACATACATACGGTTAAAGCTTGCTTACATTTACATATAGAGTTAAATCCAAGTCATGTACATGTACACACACACACACACACACACACACACACACACACACATCCATTTTTTAACTTAAACAGTTTGCAGTGAAGAATCATCAGCTAATTTTAAAATTAAAACCAACCATAGTTAACTTTTAAATTCAGTATTTGCAGGTATAAGTAACTGTAACAACCGTAGTTCATATCACATCACCTCTGAGCTACAACCTTCCATGTACCCTCAGTCCGTTCAGACATTTATTTCAGACAAATTTCTCTCTTCCTTTTTTAAACATAGAAACTCTTACTAAGGTCTTTCTTGTGATTTCCCTCAGTTGTCTAGAATATGTTGTAAAGCTACAATATTTTAAACAAGAACAGAAATACATGCATATACCATAACAAGAATAACTCTAAATTTACATCAACATTGTACCAGCGTGAAGCATCTGAAAATAGCAGTAGTTTTTTTAACCAATTATAATTTATAACCAACCACTCTAAATGATGAGAAATATTTATAATTTATTGAATCTGCACAATCAAAGCAGCCCTGGCTACAGCATTATAACACAGCCACCGTAGCTTAGCAACCACAGGCAGTGACACTTCACTCCATCCTAGGAGCCAATCTTCTTTCAGGTTTGGAGGGCAGCCCCCAGGGCAGGTCGTGGGAGCCCCTCCATGGGCGGGGAAGGCATGCAGCATGGGGATAAAAGATTATTGTTAACTCTAGATTCTCAAGTGCTGGAGAGTGGCATACTGGAAGGGACTCTGCCCTGGCCAGTGGAGTGTCAACGGGGGGGGGGTGTGTGTGGGTGTGTGTGTGACCCACCTGCGGGAGAGAATGAAAGGGAAGGGGAGACACGAAAGACAGCAAGACAGTATTCTGATCAAGCTGCAAATTTTATTCTCCTCAGCAAGGCTTATATAGCACGGGAGGGGGAGGGGCAGGAAGGAAGGAAGGGGTGCAGTTGAGGGGAGACCTGCAGGTGAAGGAGGACGTGCAAGTCTTGAGGCTTGCAGGAAGGTCACTGGTCAGGGCCCATTGTTCTGTTGCTATGCTACCTGACCTGCCTGACCTGTTCTTTATCTTTGGGGGCATCTGGTTTAGGGCAGGGGCTTGTTCTCTGGCCTAGCTAGTACTTTTCCATGGTCCATGTTTGGTCCCTGACAGGACTCCATGCCCCAGCTGGGCCTCTCTGGAGCTGTGACCCCAGAGGCGCAGTTCTCCATCAGTACTGAGTCCCAGAGTGCACCTTGGTCAGGTACTCTGAGCTATGTGAGGCCCCACCTGCTCTGTGCTGCTCCACCGCTGGGCTCCCAGAGCCAGTGGGGGCCTGGCCCCAAACCTGCCATGTCTGTGCTCGCAACCTGCCTAGCTCCCTGGAACTAGAACTCTCTGCCCCTAGTTCAACCAAAGGGACCCTCTGTTCCTTCTGCTGGCCATTCAGCCCCAAAGGCTGTCCATGTACAGTTTCTATTGGGAGTCACAACACATACATAAGCCCAGGCATAAAACATGCATACTGTGGCCACACTTCTCACACATTCATACATTCATGTAGGCAGGACATTCCAACAGAAAGGCAAACAAAACTTTTTCAAAGGAAAAGAGCAAAATTACAACACACAAGATACCAAAACAGCTCTCCTGGCGCCTGGAGACAAAACTAAAAAGGAAGATTCTGCCCTCATGCTGGTCCCATGGGAGCAACCCATGTCGTCTATACAAATCAAATCAAATACAAATCAACCAAAGGGATCCAAACCCATCCAAAGGACCTTCTGCAGGTATGCAGGTACTTACAAATTTTGTGCTCACTTACAAAAAGATATTCCAAAAACCCATTTATAAAAGGATATCCAAATGAAAGTAAACACAGAAAACACAAAAGTAAACACAGACACACAGAAAACATACCGGCCAGCTTCAGGCTCTATGGGCAGTGGTCCCAGTGGGTTTGGGGGATCCAAGATGAGCCCCCAAATGTTATGCCCAGGTCGTGGGGACCCCCAAAAGACCACCACAGAGACAGAATCCCGCATGTAAAAGCAAAGATCCTTTATTATCCTCAAGCTCTGACACAGCAGTGAGAGCAGAGAGCCCAGAGCCCAGACCAGGTGGGGTTTTCATCATAGCAGAGGTTGGGGTGAGGGGATTTCCAGGGTTCAGGACCCTGATTGGCTGACATTTGTCTAGGGGTATAGGGGACGTTTAGAATGTCAGGTAGGTATTTCCCCTTAGATGCAGGCCCCACTGGGTAGGGTCAGCTTATGGCTTTTCCTGGGTCCAGGTGTTGCCTGCCAGAAGCTGTGTGTGTGGGCCTCTAAGTCTGTCATGGCAGCTGTGTGGTCAAGCTGTTTTGGGGCCCCACACAGTTGGTTGTTTTCTTTAAATACTTAGAGATATTTTCATGCAATCTCACTCTGTAAACTAGACTGGCCTTGAAATCAAGGTAATCTTCCTGGCCCAGCCTTCTGAGTTCTGAGATTAGAGACATGAATTGCCATACCTGGCTTATCATTTTCTGCTTTTTATTTTAATTTAACATAAAATCTTTATTGATTCTTTGGGAATTTCACATCATACACTCTAATTCTGCTCACCTCCCAGTTCCCACATACCCTCCCCTCACCCCTGCAGTGCACCCCCAAAAGAAAATTTAAAAAAAATCATACCAAACCAAACCAAACAAGCAAACAAATAAACACAAAACAAAACAAAAATCTCTTTGTTGCTCCTCCATTTTTCCTGCCTCTCCAACATCTCTTCATTTGTCATGGTAGCATTGGGAGCCATAGTGAGTCACATAGTATACTCTTTTGTCTAATCAGCTCATTGCAGTGAGTTATTAGTCTGGTTTAAGGCCTCTAGTTTATGGTACACCAGCATCACTGGATCCTCTGGGATATCCCACTGCCACCCTGAGTCACAGAGATCCTGCAGGTATCATTCCATAGGACCAATCCCTTCACGAGCTCCAGCAGGTCCTTTAAGGGATGTTAGGGTTGGCCAACCCCAGGTCCAGCTGTGGGCCTGAGTGGTAGATGAGCTGGTTAGTCTGGGCCACTGGGGCCACCTACCTCAGGTGAGGAGGCAGAGTCAGCTCCACTATGTACATGCCATCCTGGTCAGTTTTCCCTCACCGTGGCGAGGGTGGGCCATTTCTTCCAAGTACAGGGTGCCAGCTCTCCCATGAGGGTCAGGGACAGCTCTCTTGTTGTAGTGTCCAGAAAGAGGCAGGGCCAGATTTCCCAGGGCCAGAGAAGGGTGGGACTGGCTCAGTATGGCCTTCTGATTTCATCATGCATGGTTCTTCTGGACCACTGAGATGACACAGGCCATAAACATCAACATAGACCTCAGCTGCAGCTGGACAATACACCCAGACATGGTCCTTGGCAGGAACAGGGTCTGGATGTCACCATGGTCCTAGGTGGCAGTAAAGGCCACTCAGATTGGCATAGCCCCAGAGGCAGTGTGACCCTTGGACACCGACAGGGCCCTATGTGGAGGCCCAGACCTGGGGAATCAGCATGGCCCTTAAAGGCAACAGGAGCCATGGACATCATTATAGACCCTGGCTGCGGTAGGGCCACAAACCCAGATCATTGTGGCTCTGGTGGTGGTGACATGGTCCTTGGACACCAATAAAGCCACAGGTTGTGCCCCAGACCCTGGACTTCCATGTGGCTTTTTATGGCAACATGGCAGATGGACTGAGATGGCAGGAGAGCCAGACCAGGGCTATGACAGGTTCCTAGTAGCCCTGCCAGAGACCAGGCCTTAGTTTTGGTTTACTGGAGCTGACTGTAGCTGAGCAAGCAGTTCTCTGGAAAACCACAATTCAGGGGTAACCAATCAGCAGGCACCCCTCAGTTTTCTGCTAGCTAAAGATAGCTTTCCCTACCCTGCCACTGGAAAGTCGCTGACCATTAAGGCCACCTACCAATCCTATAACAACCCTTAAACTTTTTGTTTAAATCCACCAGTCAATCCCCAGACTAACCTCCCCTCCCTGGAATTCCTGTAATCCTGCTTAAAAGGAGCCTGTGAGCTTCTCTCAGGGTCTCCATTTGCCACTTTGTCAGATGGTTAGACACCAGCATGCTGGATATTTTTAATAAATGCTCTTGTTGATTGCATAAATGACTGGTGGTCTTTTATGGGACTTTTTGCAGACCCTAACAGGACATTAACACAGACCCTGGCTGCTGTAGGGCCACAGACCTAGACATGGTCCTCGGCAGCAGCTCAGGCCTGTACAACACCAGGTGGCAGCACAGGCCACTCAGATCAACTAGACTCTGGTGGTGGCCCTTGGACACCTACATGACTACAGGTGGCAAACCAGACACTGGGCATCATTGTGGCCTTTGGTGGCAACATGGGCTGTCAATGTCCACACAGACCCTGGCTGTGGTAGGACCACAGACCCAGACATGGCTCCTCCATGGCCCCAGGTGGCAAGCAGACCTCCCATGTCAGCCTATTCCTCACTACCTTCATTTCTTCCATTCTGCCTCTTTCCACAGCACATGGACCACTCTGCTTCTCTTCTCTCCCACTTCACCACATATTTGCTCATCATAATGGGACCCACCTTTGAGGTGCCACAAAGCTCCTAGAGGGCCCATGGATTTCTTGCTGCCAGTCCAGGCTGGCCTGTGGGTGGCTAGAACCTGTTAGTGCCTTTGGAGAGCAGAAAATATACATTTTGCTGAATTCTAATTTATCTATTTCTTCTTTTATGTCTTATGCTTTTAGTACCATATATAAGAAGCTTTTCTCTAACTCAGTGTCACAGTGTTGTATGACAAAACTTTTCCTAGGAAGCTGCTATATACATGTCTACTCACACCAGATAGGAAGGCCACAACAGAACAAAAAAGTATTGACACCACCAAAGTTCAATTAGGTGATCCAATGAGTTATATTGGTGTTAAATATAGAAATACCAGGAATGGAAATAACTCAAAGACAGCTGCATCACCAAAGCCAGTGTAGGTAACATCTTACAAAAGCTTGGAGCCTGGAGTATACTACACAGCCTGCAGACAGCTCAACAGGTTGAGGACTGTCCTTTCCAAGTGACTCAGTTGGTCCAAACCTCTTCCTGGCAGCCTGGTGGGTTTCTATTTCTTTCAGGCAGCTAGTTTGGTCTCAGAATCTCCTTTGCAGCTTGGCTTCCATTTTTCGGAGGGGGTCTCTCAGGTTCTATTGTTTACTCTGGCAGGAGGGGGCCTAGTGAATCTGGTCAGCTTCAGGAACTTCCTGAAGCCATTTTGAGTTGTTTACCTTCCTGCTTAAAGAGCTTCCCTGAAGGATGGAATGTTTCAATTTCAGAGGAAACTGATATGTGTAGGGGTGTGTGTGTGTGTGTGTGTGTGTGTGTGTGTGTGTGTGGTTGGGGTGCCTGTAGAGACCAGAAGAGAATGTTAGGTGCTCTGAGGATGGAGTTAACAGGCATTTATAAGCCCCCCAACATGGGTGCTTCCAACTAAACTGGGTCCTCTGGAAGAGAAGCAAGTACTTTTAAGCACTGAGCCATCTGTAGCTCCTTGACATCATTTAAAAATCTATGGAACGTTTCCATTGTTATTTGGCTAGAAGTTTATCATTTTTTTCCTTAGACATTTTCAGTTTCATTGATTGTATTAATGTTTAACTGTAAAATAATTTTCACTGTAAGCTTGCTTATTTATACAAATTCATTGCATTTTATTTCATTGATTTTTTTTCTGATTTTTATTTTTTTAATCTGCTTGGTTTATACTGCATTTTCTATTTTATAATTCTGTATCCTAAAGGAGAAACCAGGACTGTCAGTTTCTGGTTTTGTTCCTTCCTAATGTTAGGTTTTATTGCTATAAAATTTTCTCTAAGTATGGCTTTAGTGGCTCCCAGAAAGTTTAAAAGAAATGTTTTGTATTCATTGTGTTAAAAATGTTCCAAATTTTCTTTTGAAGTTTTAAAAAACAAGGTCTTACTATATTGCCCTTTTTGGCCTTAAACTCACAATGTAGGCCAGGTGCAGACGAATTTCTAAACAGTCTTAATAAATAAGAAACACAGAGCCAAAATATTATTTCCTTCATGGGTCTCTGAGGTAGTTAAAGATTAGATAGTTATAGTTAGTTGAAGATTAGATAGTTATAGTTTTCCTTGTTAAGAATTTCAAAAAAGAAACTCACTAAAGAGGTGTAAAATGTATAAATTTGAAAGATATTATAAGATAGTTCTCTGTTAGTAATATAAATTGGGATAGAAATTGAATCAGATACATTTTGGGCTTACCAAGATAGGATAGATAATGGAATATTTTTTCTGAATCTGTCAAATGCAATTGGACTAGACATTGTTGGTGTATTTATTGCTTGTATATATTGTATATAGTTATTGTACTTATTGTATATAGTTTTTCTTATATTAGTTATAACTTTTTTATTCTTTTTTATTTTTATTAGAAAAAAGGGGAAATGTGGTGATATTTTATTTGTGTATGTTAATAAATAAAGTTTGCCTGGAGATCAGAGGTCATAGCGAGCCATAAACAGAAGTTAGGCAGTGGTAGCACATGCCCTTAATCCAATCACATGGCAGGCAGAGTCTATGTGTGTTCAAGGACACAGCCAAGCGTGGTGACACACGCCTTTAATCCCAGTACCAACCATAGAGACCTGGAGGTCTGTATAGACAGGCAGTGAAGAGGAAGTCATGTGGTTGGGTTTAGAGCCAATGAGAAGGCAGAACAGCAAGGCAATAAAGGCACAGGTTAGACAGGAAGAAGCTGATTCTCTCGGGGGAAGCTATGGCGGCATGGTGAGTAAGGTTAGCTGGTGGCTATCACTATTTCTCTGATCTCTATGGCTTTCACCCGTATATTTGGCTCTGTGTTTCTTATTTAATAAGACTATTTAGAAATTCGTCTACAGCCAGGCTGGCCTTCAACACCTACCTGATCCTCTTGATGTAGCTTCCAAAGTACTGGGATTGCAGTCCTGCTTCACTATATTTGGTCTCATTTGATTTCATTCTAAACTCAATGATTTCTTAGAATTGTGTTCAAGGCAAATATGGGAATCATATATGATATACAAGTTATCTAAACTCAATATTTTAATGACAATTTTCATTTAGTCTTTGAAAACTTCATACATGAATACAATATATCCTTTTTTTGGAAAGGAAAGTCTTACAAGTTTCAGGTCACACTCCATCACAAAGGGAAGTCAGAAAAGGAAAGTAGAGGCAGGAGATGGAGCAGAGGCCATGGAGGAGAGCTGCTTATTGGCTTGCTCCTCCTGGCTTGCTCAATTTGTTTTCTTACAGAACCCAGGACCACCTGTCCATACCACTGCCCACAGAGTCTGGCCCCTCCCACATCAATTATCAATCAAGAAAATGCTCTACAGACTAGCCTACAGGCCAATCCTGTGGAGGCATTTTCTTGATCAAAATTCCCTTTTCCCAGGTGACACTACCTTGTACCAACTTGACATAAAACTAGCTAGCACACTTTCTCAAGCATATGTCAGAGGCTATTTAACCAGAGCAAGGACGACTAATCATTGGCTATACCACTGAAGAAAATACCCATCCTTTTTACCATTATTTGCCAATAGTTCAACAAGGAGAGTGTGACTTCATGGGCTTCTTCCTATTCAAATAAAAGGCTTATAGGCCCCATCATGTGTAGGTTATGTGCAGAAAGTCACAGCTGCTGTGAGTTCATGAGTGTAACAGCTATGTCAAGGGACATGGAAGTTTTTAAATGAAGTAAAGTCTCCGTATGGTTTCCTAGGCTGCTGTTCAGTCATTTGTAAACACTTTCATCAGTAGCACACCATCACTGTTTTGCACTCCTATTTTAAATAAGTAGCTGAATTTTTTTTTAATTGCCCTAATCATTCACATTGTATCTTGTTGCTTCTTCATGTACACTGAAGCAATATAACATAATTTGTCAAGGAGAGCATCAGAGGAATGGTCAAGCACAAAAGATGTTCTCAAGAGAACTCCAACCAGGCCTATCACATAGTTGTTACTTGACACATTTTACATGCTAAACATTTGGTTAACATCTCTACTGGTTCCTCAGGAATGTCAGGGGAGGTAAGTGTGACACTCTTCGACTACAGAATGAGAGCAGTAAAGAGGCTGAATCAAATGCTTCCAAGGAAGAATTGGCCTTGAGTCTAGGGAGGTCCCTCAGAATATCTTAATCTTCAATATATGTTTATTCATTTTGGAAGAAATCGGCTATCATTAACTGATGCCTGCCAAGTGGATGAAACTTTGAAAGCAGAATAGAAGGAAGCTAGTAGAAGAGATGTTATTATTTCTTGGTAATTCTAAACCGAGGTTGAGCTTTGCCACCTGCTTTCATTTTAACTGTAAGATTTTTTTTTAAGATACACTCTCCCTCTTTTATTGAAAATAGATTCTTTTCTCATACAATATATTCTGATTAGAGTTTCCCCTCCCTCTACTCCTCCCTGTTCCTTCCTGTGAGAACACAGTTCAAGAATGGAGTCTTGTGAGAATTCTGAATGCTTGTGAGAAAACTCCAAGAAAACAAGAGTCTCGTGACCTTATTTTCTTCAAAACAGAGGGAAAGATAAAAAAATGTAACTGTCATTCAACATTTAGCTTTAAACAATAGTGGGCCTGTCTCTTTTAGCTACAGGTAGTTGCTGAACTGAGCCAACATCGTGATGCCCTATATCTCTGCTCATACATTTCTAAGGACTATGAGAGAATACTCAACTGGCTTGTGCAAGGCCTTGGCTTCCATCTCTAGTACAAGAAAAAGAAATACCATAATTTTAAAGAATGAATATTTATTAATATATGTATATTTAAATTTATTGAGATGTTTCATTATTCATAGAATGGTCTATTTTGGTGTATTGCCTATGTATACTTGGACATAAGATACAGTCTTCTATTTTAGGAAGGACTTGGCTCTAAGTGGTTTTTGTGCATCTTGTTTTCTTACTGTTTTGTATTTTCTTAATGTCTCAGTTAGGGTTTCTATTGTTGTAATAAATTTCCATGACAAAAAGCAACTTGGGGAGGAAAGGGATTATATTGGTTTACAACTGTCAGGTCACATTCCATCATTAAGAAAAGTCAGGGCAGGAACTCAAGGCATGATTCTGGAGACAGTAACAGATACAGAGGCCATGGGGGTGGGTAATGCCTACTGGTTTGCTCCACATGGCATGCCCAGCCTGCTTGTTTATACAGACCCAGGACCATTAGCTCAGGGATGGCACCACCGACAATAGGCTGGGACTTTCCACATTCATCACTGTTTTATATTTGAAGTGGATTCATTGTGAGTCATATATAATTGTCTTTTTTTCCACCATGTGACAGTCTCTACCTACTAACCAGTCTTTGTCTCTACCTCTATCTTTAGTGTCTCAGTCTCTCTCTTTATACCTCTCTGTGTGTCTGTGTGTCTGTGTGTCTGTCTCTCTCTCTGTCTCTCTCTCTGTCTCTCTCTCTCTCTGTCTCTCTCTCTCTCTGTCTTTAAGATTTAACCTTTAAGATTGGGACTGTTGGGACCCCAAGAAAGACATGGGGATTG
>CABHPR010118669.1:0-11838 GCA_902168415.1 Peromyscus melanophrys | reverse complement strand
AGAGAGAGAGAGAGAGAGAGAGAGAGAGAGAGAGAGAGAGAGAGAGACTAGAGGATAAAAAGATACTCTGTTCTCATGGACTGATATAATTAATACTATGAAAATGACCATTTTACCAAAAACAATTTACAGATTCAAAACAATCCAAATTAAAAAAAAATCCCTAATCTCATTCTTCACATAAAGAGAAAAGCTATCCTAAAATTCATATGAAACCAAACCTCAAAAGACCCCAGATTGCCAAAACAATCCAGACCAAAAAGAACAATGCTGAAGCAATTACCATTTCAGATCTTACGATACAATACAGAGTCATCCTAATGATATGCTGCTATACTCATAGATCAGTGCCTTATTCAGCCATCATCAGGCAAGCTTCCTCCAGCAACAGATGGAAACAAATACAGGCAGATATTATGCAGAGAGAAAGAGACCTTGGGACACTCAGCTCTAAATTTGATGTCTCTATCAAATCCGTCTTCTCAAAGTTCAGAGAACCCCATGGAAGAGGAGGCAGAAAGAGTGTAAAAGCCAGAGGGGATGGAAGATATCAGGAGAACAAGGCCTTCTAAATCAACTAAACAAAGCTCATATGAACTCACAGAGACTAAAGTAGCCAGCACAAAGTTGGTATGGGTTGGTACCAGGTCCTCTGAATATATATTACAGCTTCCAGTTTAGTGGTGTTTTTTATTATTATTATTTGTTTGTTTGTTGTTTGGTTGGTTTTTTGTTTTGGTTTGTTTTTCGAGATAGTTTCCAAGTTTAGTGTTTTTATGGGACTCTTGAGTGTGTGAACAAGTGGGTCTCTCATTCTTGTGTCTCTTTTGGGCTCTTTCCTTCTGTTGGGTAACCTTGTCCAACTTTGGTGTGATGGGTTTTCTTTTATCTTATTATACTTTATTTTGTTATGTTTTGTTGTTATCTCTTAGGAAGCTGTTCTTTTCTAGTGAGAGACAGAAATAGAATTAGTAGATCTGGATGGAAAGAAAGATGGGGAAGAAGTAGAAGTATCAGAGGGAGAGAAAACTGTAATTGCCATATATTGTATGAGAAAAGAATCTACTTTCGATAAAAGGGAAAATATTTTAAAATATATAAATTGTTTTTGTTTTAAACTATAGTACCCAGCTTGAGAACTGAATCCACAGAATATAATATTGATAATTAACAGAAAGTTTCAAATGTTTTTTTTAAAGGATGTATTATAGAGTCACAGTAACAAGAACAACATGGTACTAGCACAAAAATAGAAACGTAATGTAGACCAACGGAGCAAAATTGAAGACCAAGACAGGAGTACACATAACTTTAGCCATTTAGTGTTTGACAAAGATGCCCAAAAACACAGCTGGAGGAAAGGAAGCATCTTCAATAAAAGATGCTGGAATAACTGGGTGTCCACATGCAGTAGAATGAAATTATACCTGTATCTATGACTTTGCACAAAAACTACTTCCAAATAGATGAATGACCTAAACATGAAACACTGGAACTACCAGAGGAAAACACAGGCAGTGCCCTATGAGATGTAGGTATAGGAAAGGGCTCTTGAATAGGACCTAATTTGCCAACGAATAAGGCCAACAATTGAAAAGTGGGACTTCACAGAACTAAAAATCTTCTGCACAATCAGCTGGGTGAAGAGGAAACCCATAGAGAGAATATTTACCAGCTATCCATCTGAAAGAGAATTAATATTCAAATACGTAAAAAACTAGAAAACCAAAAAGTCAAAAATATAAATAAACCATTCAATAAATGGTCCTGAACAGAGTATTCACAAAAGAAAAAATTAGAAATACCTCAAAAATATTTACTCTTCTTAGTAATCAGGGAAATGCAAATCAAAACAATTTGAGATTTCATTTTACCCCAGTCAGAATGTCAAAAATCAACAAAACCAACAACAACAAATGCTGGAGGGGATGCTAGGAAAAGGGAATCCTTGTTCACTGCTGGTGGAGTTGCAAACTGGTGCAACCAGTATAGAAATCAAGTGGTGAGTTCTCAAAAGCCTAAAAATAAATCTACCATTGTGGTCCAGCTATACCACTCCTTAGCACATGCCCAAAGGACTCAACATTCTTTTCCATAGATATTTGCTCAGCCATGTTTATTGTTTCTCTATTCATGATAGCTAGGAAATGGAAACAACCTCAGTTTCTTGCAAACAGATAATGAAAATGTGATACATATACACTATGGGACACTATTCAGATTTGAAGAAAAATGAAATCATGAACTTTGCAGGCAAATGGATGAAATTAGAAAGGTTCATATTGAGTTAGGTGACTCAGATCCAGAAAGTCAAATGTAAGTTCTCTGTCATTGGAAATCCCCAGATTCAGAAAGTACATATCCTGGGGTTAATTCAGAAGCCAAGAAAGTGAAACAGAATCATTGCCAGGGTAGAGGGTTTGAGGGACCAATAGAAAGGTGAGCAGTAGCATTCACATAATCTGATCAAAGAAATGGGAAATAGGGGACCTCTAATTAGGAAGTGGGAGGGAGATTAAATACAAAACAGGAGAGTAAAACAACAGTAAGGATGCCTGAAAAGGTCATAAGGAATCTGACTATTAACTCTTACCTAAAAAATACGTATAATACATATTAACATGTATATAAATTTACATATGCAGTTTAAAATCAAATATTATCATATGGACTAAAATTGCTCCCTCCAAAATCAAAACGCCACCTATAAAAACCCTAATACCAGGCATGAAAACCCCTCTTTCGAGCTGTCAGTGTTGTCCAAGAAACTCCTAGAGCAGTCAAGTGATTGCTATTGCCCTTGGTTGTCCCACAGAGGTAGAAGGTAAGCCCCGATTGCTGAAGATGTCATACACAAACTGTGCTGCTTTCCCAAAACCCACGACATGGGGAAACAGAGCCCAGAGACACCTGAGTGGGGACTGACTTAAATGCCACCTCCATGAGGACTGACTTTCATGGTACCATGCAAACTTCCCAGGGAGGGAAGAAACCAATAGTCCTACCCAGCTGTGACAGTTATGAACCACATCAATGACCAACACACCACAATCACTCTAAGGGTGCAGTAGTGGTATGCGTACCTTGGTGGTGACCAAAAATCTCAAATTGTGTTTAAGATCCATTCAATTAAGAAGGAAACCATGTCCAGTGCTGGAAACCTAGGACCAGTGAAGTCACAGATCATGAAGGAGAACCTACAACTGCCACTTTACGAAGCCAGCATAATCTCTAACTACATTCTAAATATTTGTCCTTATACTCACAGGTATGTGTAGTTTCCTCACCAAGGAAACTCCTCTTTGCAACTGATGGAGATGATTACAGAAGCTTCAACCAATCAAAATTCAGAGTTGAGGTTGTCAATCCCAATGGATACATCTACAAAACAACTCCAGAACCTGAGTCTCCAGGAACATCACAGAAGAGGGGGTGGGAAGATTTCAAGAGCCAGGGACCAATGAGTTTGCTGTGAGACTGTCTCCTAGAAATGTTAGAAGCTATTCCCATAGTCTCACTGTTGTGGAATATTAGTTTAAGATGTGTTATGTTTGTTTATGCTATGGAATATTTGTTTAATGATCCAAAGATGTGTTGCAAATATGCTGCATTTGTTTAACTCTGTAAAGCTGTGATACTTTGCCTGTCTATAACACCTGATTGGTCTAATAAAGAGCTGAATTATTAATAACTAGGCAGGAGAGGTATAGGTGGGGCTTGCAGGCAGAGAGAATAAATAGGAGGAGAAATCTAGTTTTAAAGGAATATGAGAAGAACAAGGGGAGGAACAAGAAGAGAAGAAGGAGAGGAGGATGCCAGGGGCCAGGCACCCAGCCACACAACCAGCCATGGAGTAAAAAGTGAAGAAAGATAGATAGAATAAAGAACGGTATAAAGCCCAGAGACAAAACATAGTTAAAGAGAAATGTGCTGTGGATATCATTCTATATCAATAAAGCACTGATTGGCTGGTAGCCAGACAGGAAGTATAGGCGGGACTAACAGAGAAGAGAAGAGAGGGAACAGGAAGGTGAAAGGAGAGACTGGCGAGGAGAAGGAAGATGTAAAGTACCGGTAAGCCGCGAGCCACGTGGCAAAGTAGAGATTACTAGAAATGGGCTAAATATAAGAGTAAGAGCTAGACAATGATAGGCCTGAGCTAATGGCCAAGCAGTTTAAATAATGTAAGTGTCTATGTGTTTATTTTATGAATGGGTTCGGTCAGGGAACCAGGGACTGGGGGGACTTGGGAGCTGGAGAGAAGCTCTCCAGCAACAAATGGCGCCCAACGGCTCGAATTTCCACCTTAAACCTAAAAATTTTTAATAATCAATTCTAAACAGAGCCAAAACCAGGTTCCTGCTTCATGTCTCATATGGGCAGCTAGATGCCACAAAACATGCTTTTGAACTACTGGCAGGTTCCTGCCGTGCGCGTTTGACCGCCAGTATGGCGAGAATGAGGTGTCTGCCAGTGGCACATTTCGCTGTATGCTAGATTTACTCTTTACTAATAAAAAAAAAAGAGGTTTCTGGGCTACACGCTACTTTAATAGAAGCATAGACCCACTATTTCTGAGAATTGATCGCTCCCACAACTGATGAAAAAACATGCCACCGCCATGTTGGAAAGCTAAAGTGGGCGGAGCCAGCAGCCACAGCGCCGTTTCAGTTTTAGAATGCTGCAATAAGACTGATTCAGATGAAATAGTTTACAATATATGTAAAAATGTACATAGACATACAGTTACATAAACAAATAGATAGTTTTTAAAAATAAAGTCTTTAAAATAAGCCACATAAAGATGGCTATCACACAGAAAATCTGGATTATGTTCTCTTTGATATTCGTAACTAAAGATAAACATTTGATTGTAAAAGCTGTTGAATTATGCCAAAATGTAAATTTTAAAGGTACCTTGACTTCAAAATTTGGATGTAAGGATATGTTGCTTTAGAAACGAAGTTCTGCTTTTGTTTCCACAGAAAGCCAGAGGCTATGGGTTTATTCCAGATTAAGATACATCAGGTTTGACCAGCCAAGACCACCTGAAAGGTCTCCAGTGACACCATGGCCCAGATGATCCAACATCCAGAACCGTCTCAAGGCAACTGGCTCAGATGATACACCTTCACGGACTACTCCATAATCCTAAAATGTTCTTTATGTCCCCATAAGATACAGCGCCCCCCTCCAGCAGGAAGTAGTAAGAGAATCTACGCCCAAATTCCCAAATATACCAAGCTGGCTTTGGAGATGAAATGGGCTCACTCCCTCTCTAAACCCAGACATATTTCTAAAATAAAAGGTTAAAAGATTCTTTTGTCCCATATCAAAAGAGCCCTCTGGTATGGGACAGAGAAAAACCAATATTTTTATTTAAAACAGGTTAATTATAAATGTGATCTCTTTCTAAAAAAGAAAAGGGGATATGATATAGATACATAAGATATAGACAGACTGGCAAAGTAGAGATTAATAGAAATGGGCTAAATATAAGAGTAAGAGCTAGACAATGACAGGCCTGAGCTAATGGCCAAGCAGTTTAAATAATGTAAGCGTCTATGTGTTTATTTTATGAATGGGTTCGGTCAGGGAACCAGGGACTGGCGGGACTTGGGAGCTGGAGAGAAAAGCTGGTTATAAACAAGCCAAGTAAGGCCTGGTATTCACAAGTAAGAATAAGTCTCTGTGTATTTATTTGGGAGTTGAGTGGCAGGCCCCCAAAGAGTAAGAAAAAACCAACTACATCTCACCACCATGACTGACCAAGCACGAGATGAACAATAATGACACCAATAGACATACCAAAGTGAATTGGGGAAAGGTTTGGAAGGGTTTGGAGGGAGGAAAGGGAGGGAGAAATATGTAATTATATTAAAATCTTAGCAATATAGGAAAAAATTAAATACTTTTGCCAAAGTAAAAAAAATAAGTCTGGAAATGTAACTCATTGGTAGACACTAGTCTGTAACATACAAAGCATTTAGTTTCATTTTCAGCGCTAGGCACACAGTCATGGGCACACATATACATATACAAATTATTATGTGATATCGAGTCTTTAATTTGGGGGCTAGAGAGATGGCTCAGCTGTTAAAACCACTTGCTGATCTTGTGGAGGACCTAGGTTCAGCTCCCAGCACCCACACAGAGGTTCATACCTGTCCTTAAGTACAGTTCCAGGAATGGACTGCTGGTGAGGGTGTCAGGCACACAAATACATACATGCAGGCAAAACACCCATATACAGAAAATAAAAATAAGTTTTTGTTTTTTTTTTTTTTTAGTTTTTCGAGACAGGGTTTCTCTGTGTAGCTTTGCACCTTTCCTGGAACTCAAGCTGTAGCCCAGGCTGGCCTCAAACTCACAGAGATCCGCCTGACTCTGCCTCCCGAGTGCTGGGATTAAAGGCGTGTGCCACCACTACCCGGCAAAATAAATCTTTGAAGAAAAGAAATATTGGTGGTATCTTGAAAATCATTAGGGACCAGATTGACCCTCTGTTCCTTATTCACAATGACAGTAGCACTCAATCTAGTGTTTCTAAGCGCTTTATGAAATCTAGGTACTCAGAGGTGCTTGCTACCCAGTATTGGTCTTGCTTCATGCAGCTATGACACAAGGAGAAATGTTAGCATGCATTATCATGGCTGCTACTGCAGACCCCATATGGGATTCTCAGTAGCATGTCCAGAACATATACACTATGCTGCTTTCCCAAAACTTGAAACATGGGGAAACAAAAAATTCACATTATCCTAATGAATAGGAACAGAGGTAGGTCATGGTGGTATCATAGACCTAAATGGCAAATATCTGTGTCAGTGCTCAGCTTAAGAAAGTACTAGGAAAGCTGAGGGCATCCTGTGGGCACCCCTCCTGGCTCACATCCCAGGATTTTGATGAGCAAGAATAACGAATAGAAAACTATCAATCCCACCAGGGGTGGTGTAAAGAATTGGAAGATTATTTTAGCCACCAGGTCTCCACCTACCTTCTCCTGAACCCATCCCACCTCTTTGAAAGGGTGAGTCACAGTATATTGCCCATCCTAATTTGGGAAAAGAAATCCCATCACAACAAGAGAACTGACCATGACACCCATGTTCTGGAAGGCGATCATGACCTCCTCGGGCAGTGAGGCCACTAAGCAACTGCAGGGGGCAGGGTTACTGTGATCAGGGTAAGGGACCATCATAAGGGCTGTAACCACTGCCTTCAGAGATGGGAGGGATGAGGCTGACTGGGTCCCAGGTGGGTAGGGACACAGCTTGGAACAGTGCTCAAGCTCTGAGCTATATTCCAAAACTAAGTTTACAGTGACAGAGCAAGAAGTTAGGACTCAGTGGGGAAATAAGCCCCAGTGGGTAAAAGCACTGACTGCTCTTCCAGAGGATAGAGGCTTGATTTCCAGCACCCACGTGGTAGCTCACAACAGTCTGCAACTTCAGTTCTGGAGCATCTGACTTCATCTTAATTCCACGAGTGCCAGACACACCTAAGGTGTGCATACATCCATGCAGGCAAAGCACTCACAGACATAAGATGAAATAATTACCTATCTAAAGTATCTGTTTAGTTTTCAGTTCTGTCATTGGCGTTGGGGAGAGCAAAGCTGTCAGGTCCCTGCCCACCACTGAAGGTGTGGTCGGATGCATTTGCTCAGCTCTGTGGGCCTCACTTTCTTTGTCTGTGAAATGAGGATGACAACGGTGGGGAATTAAAAAAAAAAAAAAAAAGATCGATTCTTAGTGATTTGTGAAAATATATTACACCACTATTAATGATAGCCACTATTCTGTACATAGATAGATCTCTTGGACACCCTCATTCAAGTTGGAAATGTGTGTCTTTTTCCAGTATCAACCCATTGCCTCTCCCAACCATCATAACCCATACTCATCTTGGTCTGTCTATCAATCCAACTGTTGTAGACCCAATAGAAGGGTAAGGTAATGGACACATAGCTTTTGTCTTAGGGTTTCTGTTACTGCAAAGAGACACAATGATCACAGCAACTCTTACAAAGGAAAAACATTTAATTGGGATGATGTAGTTGGTTGTTTTACTCTTTACTCTTTTGGATTTTTGTTCTTTGGGGGGCCCACCACCCAGCTCCCAAATAAACACATGGAGACTTATTCTTTCTTGTGAATGCCTGGCCTTAGCTTGGCTTGTTTCTAGCCATCTTTTCTTAACTTAAAATATCCCATCTACCTTTGGCCTCTGGGCTTTTATCTTTCTCTATTCTATATAACTTCCTTTACTTCTTACTCCATGACTTGCTGTGTAGCTGGGTGGCTGGCCCCTTGGAGTCCTCCTCTCCTCCTTTTCTTAATCCTTCATCTTCTCTTCCCAGATTTATCCTTCTATTTATTCTCTCTGCCTGCCAGCCCTGCCCATCCTTTCTCCTGCCTTACTATTGGCTGTTCAGTTCTTTATTAGATCAGTCAGGTATTTTAGACAGGCACATTAACACAGCTTCACAGAGTTAAACAAATGCAACATAAAAGAATGCATCTTTGTATCATTAAGCAAACATTCCACAACATAAACAAATCTTTAACTAATATTCCACAACAGGGTGGCTCACATTTTCAGAAGTTCAGTCCATTATCACCATGGCAGGATATGGTGGCATGTAGACAGACATAGTGCTGGCTACATCTTGATCAGAAGGCAACAGGAAGTGGTCTGTCTCACTGGATGTGGCTTGAGCATATATGAGACCTCAAAGCCCACCTCCACAGTGATACACTTCCTCGAAAAAAGACCACACCTACTCCAACAAATGTACCTCCTAATAGTTCTACTCCCTTTGGGGGCCATTTCCTTTGAAACCACCACACATTTCCATTTGTCTTATTCCATTTACCACAATGTTGCCCAGGTTCACCAGTGTTGTAAATGGTAGAATTTCTTACTTTATAACAATTGAATAGTACTGTTGTTAGCAACCATGTTTTCTTTATCCACTCATTTCTTGAAAAACATTTAGGCTAATTGCATCTTTGCTAATGTGAACAGTTCTGCAATGCACATATTTCTTTGACACACTGAATTTATTTCAGTTGGAATCAAACACAGTGGTGGAATGGCTAGATCATATAATAGTTATATTTCCAATTTTTAAAGAAAAAACATAGTTTTCATAATGGCTGTACTAATTAACAATCCATGCACAACCAACAAACATGGATTCTTACCAATGCTTGTTATTGTTTGTCATTTTGATAACAATCATTCTAATGGTTGTTAAGTGCTGGTCTCCCTGGTTTTATTTGCTTTTACCGTGTTGTCAGTGACTTGAAAATCTTCTCTCATTACCCACTAGTCATTTCTGGGTCTTCTGAGAAATGTCCACTCGGGACCTCTGCACACCATTAATTGGGTTGTTTCAATTTGTTGTTGTTGTTTTCTCTTGAATTCTATATGTGTGTTATGTATTTTAAATAATACCCATTTTTTATAATCTAATTTGCAAATACTTCCTTTCATTATTCAGATTGTCTTTACCTCTATCCACCGTTTCCTTTGCTGTGCAAAATCTGTTTAGTTTAAAAGATCCCATTTTGTCACGACATTTGTGACAGGAATAGTCACACACACTTCTCCCATCCGTACGTGTGAATCCTCTTTCTCAGGCAGGACCCAGCTCAGCACCACCCAACATCGAGTATGTTTCTTTTCTCCAGTTCCCATGATACCAAGTGCCTAGAAGTGATTTGTAAGTTTTTAAATTCTTTCTCATGGTTTTTTGGTAAAAGTTTCCTATATGCTAGCTTTATTTCCTCTATGAAACTGTATTCTTTTATAAGGAGGATGGGGTATACAAGGACTATTTTCATTCTTTGCCCTTACGTAGAACATAGCAAAACACACAAAGCTTACAGAAGAACTTACAGTTTATCTGCCTTATATTCCAACAAGGAAACATGAATTAAATACAAAGTAATATTTAAGGAAGAGACATGGGGAAAAACATAAGGAGTAATTAAAAAATTGGGCAAATCAATTTTGCTGTACTTATTATATATTGTATATATTAGAATTAAACTATAATGTAAAAAGTCTATGTGATAAAAGCTCACTAATGGAGACATTTGGTGTACAAAGCCCTTTTATATACAATATCTCATTTAACTTAGGAAAGGTACTCGTAGGAGCATGCAGCAAGTGACTGATGCTCACATAAAGGAATGAATTACAACTTCGTTCAAGTCAGCAGAGGAAGACTCCAGAGGTAACTGCATATTAAAATGAAAGTTTATACAGTGGAAATTTTATCATTTTGTTTTGTCTGTGAAATCTATGAAGAGTAGCTTTTCTCCTAAGAGAATAAATAGGATTTTGAAGATGATGAGAGACAACTGCAAACATGACAAGGACTTCTACAAGGCAAGTAAATCAAAATGAAAATAAAAACATTTCCTCCACTACTCCTCTCTTAAATCTTGAAGATTATTATACTATCTTTAGCAAATAGTTACAATTGATGCCGTAGAGAATATTATTATTGAACATGCTAGCACCAGTCAGATCCATCATGTTTCTCTTTCTCCTTACACACCATCCTAGTGAGTAAGAAAGTCAGACAGTACCTATGTTCCCCCTCATACAAGATCTTCTGGACATAGAATCTGAGAGACCACCTGGGGTCGTCATTGGTGATAGCCAAAGAAAGCAAATCAGAGACAGAAAGCTGAGAACGGGATGGATCACAGGTCTGTTACTATGGCAATATTTCAAATTAATATATCATGTCCTAGGTTCATAGTATCTCCTCTACCACAAAACAGGAATTGTCTCTTGTGCAAAGTCTAATAAAATTCAGGCAGTAGGTTTCCTGTACATGAAATATGCTCTATTACATTCTCTGTGTTTTTAATTCTATTTTAGTGACCTTCTGTGGCTGAGGGAAATGTGGCTGAAGGAACAGTGAGTCTTGTGTCCCAACTGTAGACTGATATACGCTCAAGGAAGCACAGAGATGGAGCAGAGTTTCAGCATCAACACTCCCAACCCTATTACTTCATAGAACTGAAGCCATGACTCCCAATGGTGTTGATGTCATGGCAACAAGGAGAGCGACACACATAAATGGCACACAGTGGATCGTCTGAAGTGGATGCCTGAAACTATGGGAACCATGTGCCTATCCTCAGCTCTGTTTGGCCATCAAGCCAATATCATGGCACATACACCAACTGATATTACTGTACCATGTCAAGAGTTTACTGAGGAGCAGATATGATCTACAATGTCAGTATAATTGGAAATTTACAAAGGAAAGAGAAATGATATTTGAATTTCTAAACTTTGAAAAGCACCATCTTGAAGTGCTTTTGTCATTAAAGGGGTGAGTTAGAAAGAAGTAGAATAGTCCAGAGCAGGGGAGGATTTGTGGATGAAAACAGTGGTTGCCTAGGAGATTTCCACTGGTCTTATACAAAATGCTTGATGCCTTCATGTTTCACATTCCTGTAAAACACTTGGTCTCAGAGAATGGCAAATTAAAATCTGGAAGGAAGACGAGCTGAGATGGTTGTCTCTGAACTGACAGCAGTCTATGTAACCACAAGCCGGGTACATTACCTCACACTTTCCCTACCTGAACATCAGTAATAATCAGCTCAACAGCATATTCATGATAATTATCTTTTGTCTGTGTAATGGTATTGATAAAAATAACATAGGTCAAGAATTGTAAATTCTTTAATTAGTGTGTAAAGCCCAAGACAGTTGCTTCATTCAACTCTTTTTCATAAAAACTACTCAGAACTTTGATTTTTTTAAAAAGGAAAAAAATTTTATTGTGATTATATGCAACTAAGT
>CABHPR010118666.1:0-11040 GCA_902168415.1 Peromyscus melanophrys | reverse complement strand
ATATATATATAAACAAACAATATTCATTGGAATAGTAAAATTACAAACAAGACATGTATTATTTTATAGAATAACCAATTCATTCATCTAATGGATTAGCACACAATCTTAAAATGAAGTAACTTCCAAAAAAGTTTTCTTGACAAGATTCACAAATACTTTAGAGAAACAGGAAGAGGAAGAAGAAATGACAATCCGGGTGCAGTGGGCACACGCCTGCAACTGCAGCTCAGGAGAGTGAATAAAGGCAAGCCCCATCTCAAAATCAATTAAAAAAATGTAAGCCTAAAGTTGCAAGTTTACTTTTATAATCAGAAATCTTTTTTTTTTTTTTTTTTTTTGGTTTTTCGAGACAGGGTTTCTTTGTGTAGCTTTGCGCCTCTCCTGGAACTCACTGGGTAGCCCAGGCTGGCCTCGAACTCACAGAGATCCTTCTGGCTCTGCCTCCCGAGTGCTGGGATTAAAGGCGTGCGCCACCACCGCCTGGCCAGAAATCTTTAATTAAAATGTTTACTGAGTTCTTAATATGGTATAATACTGTATTGGTGACAAGAAATCTAAAATTAGCCAACGGTCCTTGCCCTCAGGAGGCTCAGTCATTTGGCAATGTGGCAAGACTGGATGGGCACAGCAGCGAGTTTTGCAGCTATGGCATCCTAAGGGAAGCTGGAGATGCTGACTACCATCTTACAGTCCACAGAAGAGCTCTACCACAAAAAACTACCTAACCTAAAATGTCAAGAGTTGAGGTTATAAAAAGCTTGTCTAGATAAAAATCCTATACACTAATAATGTAGTATGCCATTATACATACCTCAAGAATTCTCTGTCAAGGTGATGAGTGAAGATCTGGTCTTCAATTCTTAGAAATGCCTTTCAGATAAACTATTTTACTTACAAAACATGTTCCCAAAAGTACTTTAAATCTTTTCTCATGTGAACTAAGATTAACTAATTTAAGAAATAATAAAAAAAAATTTTTTCCCAGATTTCTTGGAAACCGGTGTTTTACAACATGCTCGTATTTATTTTCCTGAAGCATAAAACTTGAGAAAACAAACAAACAAACAAAAAGGAAACCCCAATTCTAGGCAATGCTTCATGTGACAGTTGACAATTAAGTGATTGTAATATTGTGTTCCGCCCAGTAACTTCTCTCTTCAAGTTCCTCCTACTCTTCTGCCTTTATTCTCCAACCAAACAGGAGGAGAATGGAGGAAGGTTTTTTCTTTTTATTCAAGGTGTTCTTTACAGTTCATACACCCTAGTTACCGGCACCCTCACCCTCTTATTGCTCATTCTCCTCAACACCCTCTCTCGTTCTTCCTACAATTCCTTCTCCACATTCAGGTCTTGGTTTTGCGATCCATCCTTTGAAATCATGCACTGGACCTTGGTGGATTCACCAGTGTGCACACCAAATGAGGACAATGACTGCGCCTCTCCCAGAGTCCTTCAGAAGCCAGCAGGTAGTAGGACCCCACAAACCCCTCCCTCCTCCACCCAAGATGAACCGCTCACAGGGCCAGTCTAGTACAGTCCCAGGACAGTTGAATTCGATGTCCATCTACGCCCAGAAGATGACACTTCAAAGCCCTTCTCACTAGCTTCCAGTGCTTACATTCTTCCTACCTGCTTCTTCTGTGATGTTTCCTGAACTCTTAAGAGAGGGTGGTAGAGCTGTCGTATTTGGGCTGAGCACTAAACCATCTCTCATCCTCAGCACCACGAGCAGCTGTAAATCTCTGCATTTTTTTAAGCTTTTGTTTTTGTTGTCTTGTAGAGCCACTGGTCTTTTATTTTTAATTAATAACACAAAGCAGATAACTTAACTGACCAATCTACCTATTTCAAATTGATAGCTTTATGTAGTTAATTGTTTCAGATTTTTAAATTAGTGAAAATTATTAGCCAGGTGTGGCCCATGCCTTCAATCTCAGCACGAAGGGGGTAAAAACAAGGAGATCTAGTCAGTTAGTTCCATGCCAGCCAGAGGCAGAGTGAGACTGCCTCAGAACACTCAGATTTCATAGCAATGTGAATTCTGGTAAGGGTTGCCCAACTGGCAAAACGTTATGTAAACATTCCAAAACCCCAAGAATATTTAATCTGTAAAAGTGAAGAAATACAATGAACTAAATTAAATGCACTCATTACCATTTCTGCCATACTCTTTAACACATGCCAATCACTGCCTTAGCTATTCTACCCACACCCACCTTTGAACTCAAATTACTTTATCATATTCTAGACATCACTTGGAAATATACTGAGTTACATCTGAAGTTAAATTAAAAACTGTTGGCTGCACCAAAAAACTTTATGGCCTCTCACAATCAGAATACCCGAGTACATAATAAAAACTAGACCTAAAACCCAAGAACCAGACATACTTTATGAAACGATATCAAGAAATTCAGATTACAGACATCAACAGTATTTCTATTTTGAAATAAGAAAACAAAAGATAATATTTAATTAATTCTAAGCTTGACAAGGCTCAGGGCAGTGTGTGGCTATCGCATCTAAGGCCATGGGTTCAATTCCTAGAACCTCAGGGGATCAATCCTAAAATAAACCCTGGTCCCAAACACTGTCAAAAGCTGTTGGCAAAGGAAATCCAGTCTTCACTCACTGAAAGGCAACTCTTCTGCCCCAGTACTTCCAACCTTCCAAGGTTAGTATACCAAATTCTACAGTCTGGACTACATACTAAAGGCAGGGTTATGATACCACAGCTTAGGGAGCCAACAATCTCACACTGAATTTCTGGGTCTCACCCTTTCCTTCCAACTAACCTGCTGCTTTTCTTCTAAAATCCCATTTTACTACACGTATGTGGATTTCCTTCCATGGTTTTACATAGAAATCACCACACGTTCCACTCTTTTTAACCACTGCCAAGAGCTGGCGATGCCTTAAGAATACACGAGCACATGAGAATGACCTATAGCCTTAGTCTGTACCCCAAATTACAAATGTACCATACTCCTTAAACCGGAAGTCAGAATAACGGTACTCTCTAACACGGAAATGCCTGATGAGAGTTAAGAGCCTCACAAACACAAATAGTACTTCTCAAACTTAAAAGACAAACTGTATAAAACTAAGGATCCCTTCCGCGAACAAGAAACACTAAAGAAACACTAAATGAGTCTATTTCACAGACATTCATTTAAACGACCTGCTCGATCAACAGCACTCCAGGTCCTGGTCAAAGACAGCTTCTTAACCCACGGCAGGCGACAGTGGAAGTTTCTATGAGGTACATGCAGCTGCCATTTCTGTGATGAGCCGCTGACATGTGTACTGACCAAACGGTCAGTGGTGTGCTCCCAAGTGACTCATGCCAGCTTTTAGAATTATTTTAATTTACTACTACATAAAAGGGTTTTCAATCCCTGAAACCAAGCTGAACACTGAAAAGACTTAAAAAGCAAAGAAACCAAACCCTGCTGTTGGAGCAGACACAAAGAAGGCCAGTACTAGAGTTCAACAGTAAAACTTTAGAATCCTGTACTTAAGACTGTTGCTATGAAACAAGACTTTCTGTCCCTGCAAGAGCGACACTAGAAAGGACCCAAGGCTTGCAGACAAGGAGGCATGTCAGGGTACACAACCTCCCAGAAAAGGCAGCGGTCCCAGTTTCAGCCCTGATACCCCACTCTAACCAAGTGATTCACCAACACCACCGGCCTTGGCTTCCCGGGGTTGCAGAGCTTTGACTGCAATGGTAAACATGACAGATTCACCATTAAAACGGATAAACAAGAATTCCGGCAAAAAGAGCATCCCATTCCTAAAAGTAACCCAGTCACAAAACGGATACAAACTTTCTGTAACAGAACTTACCAACAGTGGCTCTGATCAGAGGAGAGGAGTCACCAATATTATTTAGACATTCACTTTTGATAAAGTCCGTTACACCGTTTGGGAAGTTCTGGAAATGAGCTTTCACATTGTTCTTCAAGATCAGACCGCTCAGTGATCTTGTGGGCTCATCTGTAAGGAGCAGCAACAGTACTGAGTTCTAAAGGAATCCTTATTGCAAAATGTACCAAGAGCAATCACTTTAAAAACATTTATATTCAAGGATTGATTATAACATTCCAATTTCTTTTCATTATACTGTTTTAAAAATCACAAATTGTCAAAAATCAGCTCTATAATTTATGGTTCAGGGTTTCTCAACTTTGGCACGACTGACATTTTCATAATAATTCTTTGGAGTAGGGCACTATTCAGTCCATTTTAAGATGCTTAGTGGCATTACTGCAATGTCACAGATGTCACTATTCAAGCATGGCAATCTGAAATATGTTTCAGATAACGCTAAAAGTCTCCTTGAAAGAAAACTGCTCCTGAGAATCACAAAAATTCTTCCATTTTGTGGGGGAGGGGAAGAGGGAGCAAATATGTAAGATATTTAGGATCACTTTCACACAACACGACTACTTTTTTTTTTTTTTTTTTTTTGGTTTTTTGAGACAGGGTTTCTCTGTGTAGCTTTGCGCCTTTCCTGGAGCTCACTTGGTAGCCCAGGCTGGCCTCGAACTCACAGAGATCCGCCTGGCTCTGCCTCCCGAGTGCTGGGATTAAAGGCGTGCGCCACCAACGCCTGGCAACACGACTACTTTTTACCTGTCTATTTGGGGGGAAACAGTAAAGCAAAAATCTTCCAAACCATTCAAAATAAACTGACTTTCAAAAACGTTCAAGGTAGAGCAGGAGAGACAGCTCAGCCGTTCAAGGCTCATACTTCTCTTCATTCACTGCTAGAGCTAACAGATGACACCAGGCTACCTAACCTCTTCTAAAAGCTTACAATGCACCCACACTAGCACAAGCATTACTGTATTCAATTCTTACACCCTCTCAAGGTAGGTAATAACCCAACACACAGTGGAAAAATTAGAACCTGAGTCAAAAAAGACTTAACACGGACGAAGTGTGATAAAACATGCCTTTATTTCAAATCAATGGTTTTTTTTTTTTTTTTTTTGGTTGTTGTTGTTTTGAGACAGGGTTTCTCTGTGTAGTTTTGGTGCCTATCCTGGATCTCGCTCTGTAGACCAGGCTGGCCTTGAACTCACAGAGCCTGGTTCTGCCTCCCAAGTGCTGGGATTGAAGGTGTGCGCCACCACCACCACCACCACCACCACCTGGCTGATCTTTTATGTCTTACTTTTTTTTTTTTTGGAGCCTGACAGTGGAGGTACAGGCCTTTAATCCCAGCACTTGGAAACAGAAGCAGGATCTCTAAGTTTCCAACCTGGTCTACAAAGCAAGTTCCAGGACAGCCAGGGCTGGAGAAACCCTGTCTAAAAAAAAAAAAAAAAAAACCCAAAAAACAAAAAATAAAAAACTGAAACTATCATGAAACTATCAGTCAGATGTGGTGGAACACACCTGCAATCCAGCACTCAGGAGGCACAGGTAGGTGGATAGGGTCAGCTTGGTCTAGATAGTAGAGCAGGGCTAAACAGAGAGCCTGTCTCAAAACAAAGTCACTCAGGACAACTAAATGGAAAGCCAAGTGACCCCCAAAGCACCTAGCTTGGCCCTCTGCACCATTCTACCCACCACCCTGCTCCATCCAGGCTGCAGGAGCCCACGGGGCTGTGGCTGGATAGTGCTCAAGAGGACTGACCACACAGAGCGGCTCACAAGCACCTGTAACTCCACCATCTCCAGGGGACCGTCGAGACACCCACACCCCCAGCACACACTGACCCAGCCAGCCAGGAACACACACAGAGCCGATGGATTAAAATGCTGCGGGGCACAACTGTCTGACTCCCGTCACTCACTGTTCCGGTTAGGGTGCACACCCCAATCCTGACTAGGAAAACCTTCAGGAATAAAGCACAGTTCCTTGACACACACACCCTATTCATGTCACCACAGCGCGTGAACTAAGAGCACTCCGGCAACACCTAAAACACCTTTCTATCTCCAATCAGCATGCACTTCAGTGAGTGACTTAAAACTTTAAATTCTAAGTTTAAAACTTCATTGAAGATCATCTTTGTCTAGAGTTAGATCCAGTTTCAAAAAGAAAAGGTAATATGAAATAAATGAACAGATATCTAACTTTCTCAAGGAAAATACCACAGCTGAATAATTTAGTAATAATTATTTTAAGTAGTATCTATTTACTCATAGGAAATATATTGTTTTTTACATTAAATATGACAAGATGGAGAGTTTTAATAAACCACAAGGCAAAACCATTTAAAGTATACTTCCTGGGTCCAAATTCCATTTAAAAAGCTACCAATGAATTGCTTCCAACCCTTTAAAATAGGACTTTACACCATCACGCCTTGATTTGCTCATCTGTAAAGTAAAGAAATAGACCAGCTCATCTCCAAGGCCTCTTCTGAACCTAAACATCTTACTCAGGTCAGATAACGGATGCCTGTAACCCCAACACCATGGAGGCAGAGGCACCTCTTCTGAGCTTGAGGCCAGCCTGATCTACACAGTAAGTTCCAGGCCAGCCAGGGCTACAGAGTGAGACCCTGCCTCTACAATAAATAATTAAAAAAAAAAAAAAAAAAAGCCCAACAAACAAAAATTGTATTTAATGATTCAACAACAAAATTACTAAATAATGGAGCTGGAGAGATGGCAGTTAAGAGCACTTGCTGCTCCTTAAGAGGACCTGGGCTCATTTCCCAGCACCCACATGGGGGCTCACAAACATCTATAACTACAGTTTCAGGGCATTCTGATCTCTAGAAGCACCGCATGCATGTGCTACCATACATGCAGGCAAAGTGCTCTATATATAAAAATAAAACTTTTAAAGAGTAAGCATTTTCTGCCGGTTGTGGTGGCGCACGCCGGTAGTTTTTGCTGAAGGAGGTGGTAGTTTTTGCTGAAGGAGGCGGAGGCAGGAGGATCATGAGTTCGAGGCCAGCCTGGGCTACACATTTAAAAAAAAAAAAAAAAAAAAAAAAAGAGTAAGCATTTTCATTGAAAGACAAAGTCATGTTCCTTCTCTAAAGTGAATGGCCATAATGCCAGTAGAGGCTAGCTGGCTTTTTTAGAAAACGTAGGTATAGCATTCTTCTGGGCTGAAAGATGATACATAAGAAGAAATAAAAAAGCGTTCTTTACACAAATACAAAACTCCCACTATATCCTTTGAAGAGAGTGCTTAAGAAATAGCCAAAATAAACTTTAGATCAAAAAAAAATGTGAATATCTTGTGGGTTTATAATTTAATAGGTCTATGTGTATCTGTGTGTGTGCGCGTATGTTGGGGGTGTTAGCTGTCTCTAAAATTTAATTTCTTCCCGTTATTTGAATTATGTATTTTCTTAAAAGTATCCTTGTATGCCAAGAAATTCTTAACAAATAAAAAAAATGTAATACTACAACAACTCATTTGTAATTAGAGTAAGAAAGGATAGAGGGTAGAGCACAAACAGGTTAAATTCTTAAAATAAAATTATCACAAATCAGAATCTCATTTATAAATATTTTAGCTCTTTAAAAAAGTATGTTTTACGCCGGGCAGTAGTGGCGCACGCCTTTAATCCCAGCACTTGGGAGGCAGAGCCAGCGGGATCTCTGTGAGTTCGAGGCCAGCCTGGTCTACAGAGAGTTCCAGAACAGCCAGGGCTACACAGAGAAACCCCCGCACTGAGGGGAGTGGGAGGGGTGGGGTGAGGGTTGCTGTTCTACAAATGAACTATACCTCTACACCTGTAGCCAAGCGGTTATTGATGACAAACTGATTTTTCTATACTAAGAAAAAAAGTATATTCCCAAGTATTTACCAAAGCAGAATAGTAATCACTGATTTTAAAAATTAACTAAAGCAATTTCTAGTTTAAAACCTAGATTTAGTTTTAACTTTTTTACTATGTCCCTCAATCACAAAAGCCACAAAAGTAACTAGGAAATCTGAGAACAAATCAAAAGAATCACTAGAGTGTGAGTGAATTATCAAATCTTTACTTCTGTAATGGGCTAGAAACTGGAGCTGAGATCTTATAGGATCTGGGTGTCCAGCAGGCATTTCCAGCTGAAAGAAGCAAGACAGGCCTTAGTGTCAGAGTCCAACAGCTTACTTTACACCCCAAGCACTGTTTTGAATATGGCTTCTGAAACACCCACTGCCAAACAAGGGATAGTGCTCTCATTTAGAGGCCAGAAAACTGTCAATACTTATCTAAGTGTCTGCAGTGTTCCAGGAAGGGACATTCAACACTCAATGTTATAAAGAACATGCCTCACTACATGAGCTCAGTGAGGGCAATGATCAGTATTTGTTTTATTCGTATTTATTTCCCACGGCCTGTAAATTGTCTGACAAAGAAGCAGTGCTAACAAAGAATTTGTGTAATAAAGTCCAGAAGGACATATGACATGTATTAGGGACAGTCAAAGACCATGTCATTTAAACAGCAGACTAGTTAGTGTTAAAGTACTGTAGGAATAACTTAAAAGGAAAACTGTAACAGTTAATGACTCCATTTGTTAATAACTTTAAAAAAGTATATAATCGTAAGTTAGAATAAAGTTCAGAGACAATAACTGGATGAAGTGTTTTCATTTTGGCTATATGGCTTTTCAGGTTTTTTTTCTATAATGAACATACACATACAGTCAGGTAATTATTAAGTCCTACATTCAATCTGCATACTATTAAAAGTCAATCTTTGTTATACTCTTATACAAACACTGAAGCAAAACACCAAGACAGACTGTGCAACACATTTCCCAAATGCAAATAATGAAGGGACTTATCAGTACCCAATCAGAAGGAGAATGCTTATTACCCATCTAAATATTAGAATGGTAATAACTCTAGGCGGGACATCTGATATCCATCAATCGGATGGCAAAATGAAATCCTTTGAAATTAATAATTCACAGTATGCAGATCTTAATAGTGATAAAAGATGCTTTTAGTTAATCAGCTACACAAGCTCTACTTACCTTCAGATTTTAATTTTGTAAGAACAAAAATCAAGTAGTTGTTAAAATCTGGATATTGATTGAGTTGTTCCAGTTTCTAGAACAAACAGTAGTTAAGGAAACTTCTCTGTATAATCTAAGAAAGAAATTAAGCATTTTTAAATCTAACAATCAAGAATCCTTTCTACAGTATTTTTAGGCTTCCATTTTTTCTAAGAATAATATTTGCTTATTAAATCAAACTTGATGGTATTTAAGACACACTAGTACTTGTTAAAAAAAACAAAACCTCTGAGTTCCTTATGGCTAAAATACTGCATCAAGTATATTCAATGAGACGTAAGTGAAGGTTTGAAGGTAAGCTTATGCACGCCCAAAAAATCAGTGCATTTTCAAAAACAGAGTTGATAACTCTAAAACATCCTAACCTAGTAAGTATTTAAGCACAGAAAGACAAAATAATGAAAACATCCTAAAGAAACAAAAATAAGCTTTTTGAGCTCAAGAGCTTTTGAGGAAATTAGCAAGATGTCCTTTTCTTTTGTCTTTCTTTTTTTGACTCATTAGTTCTTTAGAATTTAAAAAGGACCAAATGCCATTTATGCCCATGTCTCCACACCAATTCTTTACAAAGTCAGTCCCAAGAGGACAGGTGAGGACACAAACTGGCAGGTGACAGTGACGTATGTGCTTGCCTAGTGTTCTACTGCACCGAGATTAAAGCGTTTTCACCACAGAAATCTCAATCATTCAGTACACTAGTACACTAAGTAAGCTTTTTACACATTAGAAATAGCCTCAAAATGTCTAGGGTCAGGATGTAAATTCTAGCAAAATATACCTTAGTGAAACTCCAAAATCTAACTACTTTCTGCAAGAAAAGTCCAAACAAGGATTATTTGTTTTAGCGTGCTGATGTTAATAAATTTTATCTATATTTTTCTGAAAAGACTTATTCCCATACAACTTCACACACACACACACACACACACACACACACACACACACCCGTATATCTGTATAACAGTCTTTCAGAAAGTGCTCAAGCCTATACAGAATAAATCTCTATGCCAAGCAGACAGAAAGAACAGGCCACCCCTAGCACTCTAAAATCCCTTCAGTCTCCCAAGTGCTGGGGTTACAGAGGTGGCAGGACCATGCTTGATTAATTTGTTCTTACTCAGAGACCATAATATGCTCTGAATATACAGCATAAACTGTATATTGACTACTGGACTGGTCCAAGCACCATACTTGGTATACAATAGGTATTTAAAACAAGAAATTAAAATACTTAGTGCTACAGAAATTACAATGCAATTCTGGACTTGGCTAATTTTAGAAACCAATTATTTTGTATAACAATACCGACATTTTTCAACTTCTAATGATAACACAAATTAAGACTTAATCTACAGCGTGGTTCAGATAAAAGCTCCACTATACTCCAAATTACTATTTTCCCTAGACTCAAAGGTATTCAAACAAAATGTCTTTTTAAACAATCCAAGTAGATCTAAGTCACTATCCCATCCATTTTTAATCGGGCAGTGTCATATGCAGTCATCTACTGGAAGGCTGAGGTTACAGCAACGCAGTACTTCTTTGAAATCCCTAGTATCTTCATCTCTATGGTGTTTTAAAATGAAATAAGCTCAAACACCAGGCGCTTATTTACTAAATTCCCTATTAGGTGATTTTGCTGCTTACTGGAGAATTTGCTGCGAACATTGGAGACTTAAGTTCTTAAAGAATTAACTTGCTTGGGCTTAACAGGGGTTAACTGGTTGAGATCTGGGAGTTCATTCTTTCTGGAGCCCGCAGGAGCTCTCCACCCGTGCACACCTGTGCATCCTGCAAATGCACTATCTTTCTCTCTCCAACTGTGGCAATAGGACCGCTACCCCGGCACTCAGCACACAGTAACCCCTGGGGTAGCTGTAGTCCAGCCATGGGCCAAAGCTTTACCCCGCAAACCTCACTGGAGCGCCAGGGAGCCTGCAACAGGTGTTAACGGGAGCACTCCCGAGGCGCCAGGCTTTCAGGCGCGGCTGGAGAAAGCCCCGGGCCCTCCCGACGGTTCAAACCCCGCGCCAGCTCCACCCC
>CABHPR010118665.1:0-29918 GCA_902168415.1 Peromyscus melanophrys | reverse complement strand
CACACACACACACACACACACACACACACACACACACACACACACACACAAAATGTCTGCAGGGAACTATGACCACACCTAACAGCAACTTTGAAATCTTCAAAAGGATGATGGGATCCCACAACAATGATTCCACATGGACTATAGTAAAGCCATTTAGCTGACTAACACCATGGAAAGATCTGCTTTGGATTTGGACTACAAACTGCTCAGGACAATTTCGAGATGGCTAGCTGAGATGATCCCGATTCACAGACTACTCGAGCAAGGAAAGAGGGAACACTCAATTGAGGATTTGCCTCCATCAGACTGGGGGCATGTCTGTGGGGCATTTTCTTGATTGCTTGATTCAAGAAAGCCCAGCCAACTATTGGTGCTGCCATCTCTAGACAGGGTTCTGGGCTGTATAAGGATAGTAGCTGAATGAGCCTGAAAACAAGCCAGTAAGCAGCAGGAAGCTCCTTGGTTCCTGGGTCAAGCTTACATTGAATTCTAAAATGCTGCATCCTTGTATAACTCATCTTCAGTGGAGTAGAGGATGAACAGCATTTGAAGAGTTTGGTCTGCTCACATTCATCTTTCTTGTGCTGCCGAGGACATTTTGTAGAAATGCAACATACCTCTCCATACTTCGTTTTCGTCTGAACCATAGGAAACTGCCGAGTAACTCTCTGGACCTTTCCGAAGTTGTACTTTGTTCCTTGTGTACATAGTATTTCTGGTGGGTCAGCCATGGTCTTGGAAATGGCTGCAGGTATCACTTGCAGATCATTTGATAGCTGTCTGAGGTTTGTGGCTACAGTCATCCAAGTTCCATTTGCATCCTGAGCAGGGGACAAAAAAGAAAGTAAAGAAAAACCCTTCACTTTCTGAACCTCCATTTTCCTCATCTGAAAATGGCTTACATGTCTACCTTTCCCCCGCTGGCATTTGGAAAAATTAAATGAAGTCAGAAACAGCCCCCTGGATGTGAAACTGTTAGGTATTTTCAACCATCCAATTATTTTAAGGTGCTCTGCCCGCAATCAGGGTCTGCTGATGGGAGACAGTTAACTGAAGCACAGGTCGCTTCTGCCTCAAGCAGCTTATATAGAGGTGTGATTCTTTTAGCCAAGAGACTGGGTTTCTGGGGTTGAAAGATGGACTCACAGCAATCCCAGAAAGTGAGAGCCTGTACTCAAATATTCAGCTATGTCCTATGCTGCTTTATGCCTCCTGTCATCAGCCCAGGCCAGGCACTGCTGACTCAGGACTACACACCGGAGTGGCCTCCCTAAGGGGTTCCTGGTCTCCAGGCAGCTCTCCACCACTTCCCTCTCCTTTGGCAGCCAGATTGGACTTGTTAAGATAGAAACCAGATGCTTCAATCACTGAAAATTCTTTATTTAAATTTTTATTATTTTTTATTTTACATACAACAACAGTTTCCCCCTCTCCCACTCCTTTCTACCCCCTCCACCATCCTCTCCTCAGAAAGGGTAAGGCCTCTGAGCATGGGAGTCAACAAAGCATGACATATCAAGTTGAGGCAGGGCCAAGCTCCTTCCCCCTGCATCAAGGCTGAGCAAGGCATCCCAACATAGAGAATGGGCTCTAAAAAACCAGCTCCTGCGCCAGAGACAGATCCTGGTCCTACGGCTAGGGGCCCCACAAACAGACCAAGCCTCACAACTGTCACCACAGGCAGAGGCCTAGGTTGGTCCCATGCAGGCTCCCTAGCTGTGGGTCTGGAGTCCCTGAGCTCCCAGGAGCTCGGGGCAGCTGTTGCTGTGGGTTTCCCCTGCCAGGCCTGTGTGGCCAGGGACCTGGCTGTTTCTCTAATGCATTGCCCAGTCATACCCACTTTGCTATCACCACGGTAACCATCCTGATACTCTTGTTTCTGGAAACTGTTCCTATAGGACCAAGGAACTTTGCATGTGCAGTTTCCTACAAGATGCCTTCTCCTCCCAGTCCTTTGCCCTCCTCTGTAGTTTGTAAAGTGAGGACCCTGGAACTGCAGCATCAGCACCACTAACTTCTCAGATCTAGTGTATCACAACCTTTCAGATGTGATTTGGCTATCTGTTAGAGGAAACGTGCAGGGTACATTCCCTTTTTTCATCTTATAGGCATGCTGGGAATAATCCAAAGTTAGTTGAAAGTGACAGGGATTTATGTTGCTCCAACAAGAGATCCTTTAGCAGTGGCAATCAGGTGTTTGATGGCTGCATTCCAAACCTTTCTCATGCTGTGGCTAGGACGAACCTGAGGGGGGTGTTTTCTACACAGTCTCTCAAAGGGTCCTCCTGGGAATACACTCCAACTGCACACAAGGTAACTAGTGTAACACAAATCTTTTTTTTTTTTTAAGATTTATTTATTATGTATACAGCATGTATCCCTGCAGGCCAGAAGAGGGCACCAGATCCTATCACAGATGGTTGTGAGCCACCATGTGGTTGCTGGGAATTGAACTCAGGACCTCTGGAAGAGCAGTCAGTGCTCTTAACCTCTGAGCCATCTCTCCAGCCCCACAAATCTTAAAAGGTCTTAATAAAAAAACCCAGGGCCAGGTATTCAAGTGAATGCTGAAAGATCAGAGAAGCAGAACAAGCCACAGCTAACCTCACCTTGCCAACTTCTCAGCTGATCCTGTTTTCTCAAACTGGAAGCCTCTGTGTCCTCATCCAAATGGATCTCAGCTGAACTGCTGCTAAAAGCCTAAAAGCTTAACCAGGCTCTAGTTCCTGGTCCTCACACCTTATATACCTTTCTGCTTCCTGCCATCACTTCCTGGGATTAAAGGCATGTGTCACCATCCTGGCTGTTTCCAGTGTGGCTTTGAACTCACAGAGATCCAGACAGTTCTCTGGCTCCAGAATGCTAGGATTAAAGGTGTGTGTGCCACCATTTTCTGGCCTCTATGTCTATCTAGTGGCTGTTCTGTTCTCTGACCTCAGATAAGTTTATTAGGGTGCACACTATCACCACAAACTACCTAGATTTTACTAGCTAGTTTCCCATCCCTTCAATGATTGCCTGCATTCCATGCATGCCCTCAGCTGAATTAACAGCTGCTCTAACTCCAAATCCCCTTTATTCTGCAATGTTACTAAACACCTTTGCAGGAATTAGTGGCCAGAGATCACATGTCTGTAGCCATTGGGTGGTATCTATTTGGGACAGGAATATACAGTACATGTGAATAAACAAATATGAAACAAGGTGAAATGAAACAAAACCGTATCAAACTCAAGGAGAGAAAACACAGGTTCCACATTAATGGCTCCATTAGGGGAATGATTTTTGATCCATATCATCTTAGCGGTTTTCTCACCATCTCCAGGAGACACAGCTGGGTAGGTCATGTGGTATTTTGGCAAAGGCCAACTCCTGTATGGTGGTGTTTGTGTCAGTGTAACAGCCATTGTGTCAGGTGTATGTCTCTCCTGTGCCTCCCAAGTTGTTCCCTACCTCAGGTAGCTCACAACCACCTGTAATTCCAGTTCCGAGATATCTGCTGCTCTCTGTTCTCCTTGGGCACCTGCATACATGTGGTGCACATAAACACACATCGGCACATATACACGAATAAAAACAAATCTTTAAAAATACTCGTATGCGGGGTTGGGGATTTAGCTCAGTGGTAGAGTGCTTGCCTAGCAAGCACAAGGCCCTGGGTTTGGTCCTCAGCTCTGGAAAATTTTTTAAAAAATAAAAATAAATAAAAATAAAAATAAAAAAATTTTAGCCGGGCGTTGGTGGCGCACGCCTTTAATCCCAGCACTCGGGAGGCAGAGGCAGGCGGATCTCTGTGAGTTCGAGGCCAGCCTGGGCTACCAAGTGAGCTCCAGGAAAGGCGCAAAGCTACAAAGAAAAACCCTGTCTCAAAAAACAAAAAAAAAAAAAAGAAAAATGAAAAAAAATTTTAAAAAATTAAAAAAATGAAAATAAAAAAATAAAAAATAAAATAAATAAAAAATAAAAAAAATTTAAAAAATTAAAAAAATAAATAAAATAAAAATAAAAATAAATTTTTAAAAATTAAAAAAATAAAAATAAAATAAAATAAAATAAATTTTTAAAAAAATTTTAAAAAATTAAAAAATTAAAATTAAAAAATTTTTTAAATTTTTAAAAATAAAAAATTTAAAAAAATAAAATAAAAAAATAAAAAATTTAAAAAATTTAAAAAGATAAAAAATTTAAAAGTAAAAAAAATTTTTTTCTTAAGACTCTGCATCCAGCTGAACTCAATGGGTGACATTCTCTTTATGCTGTGGCTTTAATATACACTAGCATATAACCACTTGCCCAAAGCAAATGATGCTGTGCGCCAGGGGAACAGAATGCTGACCACACTTGCCTGGAGACAGGACCCACTAGGGAAAACATGTAGCTTTCATGTTTTCCCTCCACTGTTACTGAGCAGTGTCCACTTGGCAGAGCATACAGTCTTTACTTTTCAGGTAGCATGAATTAACATCAAGAAATTAGAGTGGCATTCGACAGTCAAGTTCCTGAGAGCTTGGGAATCACATCCAACACCCTTCGGAAGATTCTCATCCAGCACTAGTCCGACAAGTTGAAAAGCACTTGGGGACTGAGGCCTGTCCCATTATTCACTTCCCCTCTCGGTATTCCTTTTGGCTTCCTCCCACCCCAGTGTACCAAACTGCCACAGGATCTTACCCAAGTGTGGTAGCAGTAGATGAAAATGAGTTGTGTGCATTACCAGACCCGCTCCATCACATTATCAAGGGTCACATTCGCATATAACTCAAGAGCCGAACACATCTACGGCAGTGACTTTGCGAACTCAGCATAGTCGATGTAGCCATCATTGTTCTTGTCGTCGTCTCTCAGGATGCCACCTATGATGTTCATCAGCTCATCTTCGCTCATGACTGGCGCCTGCTCACTCCCCTCCTCCTTATGGACATGAGTGATGGCCGTGGAGAGTTCTAAGCTGTCAAGCAAATTATTGCCATCGTAATCGTGCATTTTGAAATAGTGGAGCTGCAGTTCTTGAGGGGACATCTCGTTCTCTGGTTTGTCGATGACACCTTCTAGATGTTCCATGATATGCTCTTGGTCGTGTACTGTGTTCTTGTCCAAACCCACACTGCCGTGCTGGCTGCCAGCCCCGTGCTCATGGGCCCTGGCATCCGGGGCACTACAGGCCCAGAGCAGGACACACAGCAAGGGAGCTCTGAGCAGCCGCAGGGATGTCATGGTGACCGGTACCCTGACAAGCCCCGACGAGGTTGCGAAGCACTCCCGTATGAGCCTTGCCAGCTACCGTCCCCCGGCGCTTACTCTCGGCCCACCGCCGGACCGCACGCCCACTCCGCCGCGCACGCGCACCGCCCCCTAAAAAAATAAAAAAAAAAAAAAATTAAAAAGTAAAAAAAATTTAAAAAATTTAAAAATTTTAAAAAATTAAAAAAAAAATACTCGTATGCAAGAACATGTATCAATTCTTGCTTCAATTGCTAATCCTAAACAGTGACTCTGAATAGCCAATAAGATAAGCTCGACTCTGGGAAAAACCTTTTCCTGTGCTCTTGAAAATAATTTTAGGATATGGCCATCCAAAACCACACACATTCGAAGTCCCATTCTGGTTTACAACTGAGGATGCACTAAATTTAGATTAATTTAGGGAATAATGAAATTTTGAAGTTAATCCTTTTCAAAAAAAATTGTTTTAAGATATTATTTTAGCACACAAACAGAAAGTCCATAAAAATCTTACAAGCATTTTCCTCTTATTTTGTCAGTCATTTTTACATGTGGTTTATGGTTGTGATTGAGATAAGAAGGTCCTGTATTTTTATATTCCAATGAATCATATGCCTTTTAAATGCATTTGTATTGTGACAGCCAAGCTCCCCTGGCCTACATTTCAGATGATTGCTTTGGTTTAGATGAGGGTAATGCAGAAAATCAAGGCAATTTACCACTCCTTTTGTTAACAAAATTCCTTACACTACATCATTATTCCTCTCCAGTACATTTCAGAGCCTGGACGAAGCTGCAAGAAGAATTTTTGAAAAGACTGATTTCATGATTTATTTATGTGTATGTATGCCTGTGTGGAAGTATGTACACACATGCATAGAGGTGTAGGTGTCAGAGCCCCTGGTGCTAGAGTTGTAGGCAGTGGTAGGCCACCCAACATGGTGCTAGGTACCAAACCTGAGTCCATCAGAAGAACAACAAATGTTCTTAACCACTGAAACATCTCTCTAGTCCCTAGTCTGAGGGTCTTTATATATGGTCCTATGTTGGTAGGCAGAAACACCAATGACTGGGATTTCCCTGCCTTTGGCGAAAGGGATTGTGTGATGGTTTGAATACAAATAGCCCCCCAGGCTCTTTTATTTGAATGCTTAGTCATCAGGGAGTGGAACTGCTTGAAAAGGATTGGGAGGTGTGGCCTTGTTGGAGGAAGTATGTCACTGTGGTTAGGCTTTAAGATTTCAAAAGCCCATACCAGGCCCAGTCTTTCTCATTTCTCTGTCTCTGTCTATGTCTCTGTCTTTTTCCCACTCTCTCTGTCTCCTCTCTCTCTCCACCTGTGGATCAGGATGTAGCTCTCAGCTACTTCTTCAGCACCATGCATCCCACCATGCTCCCTTGCCATGATAATAATGAACTAAATCTCTGAACCTGTAAGCAAGCCCCCAATTAAATGCTTTCTTTTGTAAGAGTTGCCTTGGTCACGGTGTCTTTTCACAGTAACAAAATAGTGAATAGCAGAGTTTTGGCTGAAGTCTGACTTACAGTAGGTCCAGTGGGTTCCTGAACTGATCCTGTGGTTATTTCCCTAGTCCCAAAATGTATAATTGGGATAGGGATACTTAGAAGTTGGCAGAATTCTCAAACTGGCTCCCTGACCTCTGGAGTTAGAAAGGCTAAATGGAAGCCTTTAGAGTTGCCTCTATCAAAGAAAATCATGAATCAAAAACAGTATCACATCCTTGGAGGAAGTGAAGAAATTAATGCCACCATCAAGGACTTGAAAGATGCAGGGATGGTGGGTCCCACCACATCTCCGTTTAAATCCCCTGTCTGACCAATGCAGAAGGCAGATGGATAGTGGAGAATGACAGTTGACTATCACTAACTCAATGAGGTAGTGATCCCAATTGCATCTGCTGTACCAGATGTGGTGTCTTTCCTTGAGCAGATTAACATATCTCCTGGTAGATGGTATGCAGCTATTGATCTAGCAAATGCCTTTTTCTTGGTATCTGTCCATAAGGACCACCAGAGTGGGCAAGGGCAGCAATATACCTTTACAGTTTTACCTCAAGTATATATTTACTCTCCTGCCCTGTGTCATAACTTAGTTTGAAGGGATCTTGATCATTTATCTCCTCCACAAAATATCAAACTGCTGCACTATATTGGTGACATTATGCTGATTGAACCAAGTGAGCAGGAGGTAGCAATCATTTGATAACACATAAGTGTACCAAAGTATGGGAAATAAACCCATCAACAATTTAAGAGCTTTCTACCTCGGTGAAATTGTCAGGAGTCCAGTGGTGTGGGGCATGCAGAGATATAGATATAGACATGATTGTGTGTGAAGTTGACAACAGGTGGACCTGTGATGGCTATTCGTGGTTGTCAACTTGACCATATCTATAATTAACTAAAACCAAAATGGCTAGGCACAGCTATAAGGGATAATTTTATTAATTAAATCATTTGAAGTGAGAAGACCCACTTGTAATCTGGATCTTTGAGGTAGGATCCACCTTTAATCCAGATCTTTTGAGGTGGGAAGATCCACCACTAACCTGGACCACACCTTCTGGTAGCAGCCTATATAAAGGATATGAAAAAAGGAAGCTTGCCCTCTTTCTTTGCCAGCTTGCTCTTGTTGTCTGGCAAGTCCATTCCCTCACTGGCTTAGAACCCACTTGTTCAGGTTTCCAGCCTATACTGAAGACCAGCTGAGACATCCAGCCTTCTGGACTGAACAAACTTAACTACAAGACTGTTGGACCTTCTGTTGGTAGTGTTGGTAGAAAACCACTGTTGGGACTAGCAAGTCCGCAACCCAGAAACCATTCTAATAAATCATATATATATATATATATATATATATATATATATATATATACACATATATACATATATATGTATATATATATATTCTGTTTCTTTAGAGAACCCTGATTAATTCAGACAATGTGACCTGGGTCCCTCTATTAGGCATCTGTGTTTAAACTCCCTCAGTTTCTTTTTTTGCATGGACTGAGTAGGGTGTTCAATGTGGGGCCAAGAAAATTTTTCATTTCCTCCAGAAGGCAGCACTATCAAAAACACAAAACTCTGTCTTGACCATAAACCCTCTTGTGGCCTAAAAGAATTCAGGCTCACCTATAGACAATATTCACCTGGGTCAAACATCAAGGCTAACTGAAGAGATGCTATAGATTACAGACCTGGAAAGCACTATAGTGTGGTAATTGTTACTACTCATGGCCAACATTTCAGCAATGAAACACCCCACTGATAAACTGTGTAATATAGAGGATGCAAGAGACAGATGGCTAGGCACCTAAAAGTGTTTGCTTCTCCTGCAGAGGACCAGAGTTCTATTCTCAGTACACACTTTCTGAAGACTCACAAACTGGAACATCAGCTCCAGGGTATTTGATGCACACTTCTGGCCTCCATGTGCGTGTGTGCGCGTGCATGCGCGCGCGTGCGCGCGCGCGCACACACACACACACACACACACATTTTTAAAGTAAGTACCTTCAGAGCCACAAGCAAGCCTGTCTATAGAGTGAGAAATAATTACATGGAAGAAAATTCCTAAATGGATCAAATCATTGAGTATTGCCAGGGGACATGCTAAGGTGCTCCATGTTCTTCAAACTCCTCACACACTATGTTTAATGTGGAAATAGTAAAAAAGACTAGGGAAAGCCCTGAGACCAAGGGAACTGACAGGCCTATCCAGATAACAACTGTGGAGAAAGTTAATGCTTGGGTAACGTCTGGTCTCTGGAATGGCTCCTCTGCTTACTGTAGTCAGCCCTGAACCTGGAACAGTGGCCAGTGGTTGAATCATAAAACGGATTTTTGGTTTCAGGATTCTAAGTGCATTGTGAACTGTTGTAACTCCCTGGAGACCTGACCAATCAGGTTCTGAGACACGGAGAAGACCAGTCTCACAGGGAACTTGGCCTCTCCTTCCTGTGTCCTCAGCCCGTTTGTTCCAGAGGTCCTACAGTGGTCTGAGAGTTAACAGGCATCCTGACAAACAGGTAACATGGCGGGGTTTGTCCCATCATCAAGCTCATCTGCTGACTGTGTCCTGACCTGACCGTGTCTGGTCCTGGGGAGGGAGGACGATAGTTGGTGTTCAAGCTGATAAGAGGAATGATCCTGTAAAGAGTGTGCAAGGTATGGGGGCCGTGAACTGTCTGGACTGTGTCAGTATCCAGGGCTCAGCGCTCAGGACACCTGACTTTGGTCCAGTTTACAGCTGTGTCCTGAGTCCCTGGTCGACCTTTCCTTTTTCCTCTAGATTCAACCAAATGAGTCAGAGGAATCTTGGGAATTCCATCCCTTTCTTCCTGAGACTTTTGTACTGGTTTCTCTGTAACTTTGTCCCTGACAGAGGCAGAGAACAAGGCAGACTGTAGCAGGAATCTTAAAAGTTCTTATTAATAAAATCAAACCTGAGGCCAGTTATTGGAGTGAAAGCTGGAAGATCAGAGAAGCAGAACAAGCCATAGCCACCTCACCTCAAATGTGGTGGTATTGCGTTCCCCAAAATATTGTGTACCCTAATAAACTTATCTGGGGTCAGAGAACAGAAAAGCCACTAGATACTTAGGCTAGAAAATGTTGGCACTCATGCCTTTAATCCTAGCATTCCAGAGGCAGAAATCCATCTGGGATCTCTGTAAGTTCAAGGCCACATTGGAAACAGCCAGGCATGGTGACTCATGCCTTTAACCCCAGGGAGTGGTGGTAGAAAGCAGAAAGATATATAAGGCGTGAGGACCAGAAACTAGAAGCATTTGGCTGGTTAAGCTTTTGGCTGGTTAAGCTTTAAAGCTTCTAGCACAGTTCAGCTGAGATTCATTCTGGATGAAGACTCAGAGGTTTCCAGTCTGAGAAAACAAGATCAGCTGAGGAACTGGCGGGGTGAGAGGGCTATGGCTTGTTCTGCTTCTCTGATCACCCAGCTTTCACCCCAATAACTGACCTCAGGTTTGATTTAATTAATGAGAACTTTTAATATTCATGCTACAGCAGACATTACCCTGCCTTTCTATAACTTAGAATAAAGAGAAATGTAGCAGTTTAGAATATGGCACAAAGGTTCTGTTTAGGAAAAGAAGCAGGAATTGAAGGTTAGCAAGATGGCTCAACCAGTTGCTTGATGCAAGGGCTGATGACCTGAGTTCAATCCCCAGAACCCCCATGGTGGCTGTCCCATAACCTACACACACACACACACACACACACACACACACACACACACACACACTGTCTTTAAAAAAGAAACAGGAATTGAAAATGTTTTAACAGAACAGAATAGAGCTTCTGAACATAGATCAATGTATATGACAGGATAAAAGGTATGATCATGTGAGATATGATAATGTGAAATATGATAAGATGGCCATTGCAAATCAAACTGTGTCTCAAAGCAACCTTATTTGACTACTATGTGTGGGAGACAAACAGACAAAAACAAGGAGGCAGCAGTAATAAAGAGGCGTCTGAGTTTACTGGATTATGTGGCTTTATCTTTTTCAGGCTTTCTTGGTTGTCCCGAGGCCGTTGGATAACACCAGTCATGGATAAAGAAAAGCCTGAAGCCAGTCCCAGCCCGCCAGAACCTAACATGGAGCTGATCCCGTCCAGGGAGTTAAAAGGCCGCAAGCCTTCCAATAATATACTGCTCTATTTGATTGACAGGCAGCTGGGGAGGCCCAGAAATGATGTGGATTTGTTTGAATGGGTTTGGACCATAACATAAGTACCCGCCCAGGGTAGAGTGGTCTTTGCCAAAATTAATGTTTACTTATGACTACTGGAAATACATGTTTTAAAAAGAAGCAGAATCACAAGCCACTCTCGCATTCAATCCATTAAATTAGTCTTCATTGCAACTGCTTTTGGTGCATTGTGTATTTCTTGACTTGGCCTTCTTGGGTTGCATTGAGCAGGATATTGTACCCATCTTGAAAGTCCTCTTGTGAGATCTCAGATACAATGAGGATGGGAGGTTGCATTGCACATCATGTCTCTTCCACCACTAGTCTGAAAAGTAATTGTGTATGTATAACTCTGCAGCACACAGCCATTCAGTACCAAAGACTCTCGTCACTAGCCACTTTAGAGAGATAGCCACTGTATCCCACTGTAAAACTCAACTGACTGCCCCGATGAAAGGGCACTGGTGAGAGAAAGCAGAGCTAGGTTGAGATTTTAGAATACATGCCATCTAGAGTTGATTGGTATTCCCAGGGAAGTATCATGACATTAACTGTCTCATGTTAAGCAAACCTATTCAGACCACAATGCACGGGAAAGAGTTCCTTTGACCAAAGAACCCAGAGCCCATAACCATGAGCATCAGTGCAATGACTGCCATTCAAAAAGCTCTCTCCACCAATGGGTGTGCTAAACAAATCATACCCACTCTGAGAAATTCAGAATGGGAATTGCGTAAGAAATTGGGAATTAAGAAATGACAAATTCCCCACCTCTCGATGGCCCTGGGAGAGCTGGTCCCATCCCTCACTGGCCACTATACTCATAGATTGGTGCCTAGCCCAGTTGTTATCAGAGAGGCTTTATCCAGCAACTGATGGAAACAGATGCAGAGACCCACAGCCACATATTAGGCAGAGCTTGGGGAATCCTGTAGAAGAGGGAGAGGAAGGATTGTAGGAGCCACAGGGTTCAAGGACACCACAAGAAAATGGCCCACAGAATCAACTAACCTGGGCTCATATGGCTCACAGAGACAGAAAGGACAAACAGGGAGCCTGCATGGGTCTGACCTAGGCCCTCTGCATATGTTACAGTTGTATGGTTTGATCTTCATATGGGAATCCAAACAGAAAGCAGGGGCTATCTCTGACTCCTTTGCCAGCTTTGAGACCCTGTTCCTCATACAGGGTCATCTAACCAGCCTTAATACATGGGGAGGTGCTTAGTCTTACTGCAACTTGATATGCCATGTTTTGTTGATATCCTTGGGAGGCCTGTCCTTTTCTGAATAGAAACAGAGGAGGAATGGATGTGGGGGCACAAAGGAGGTAGGGGGGCTGAGAGGAGAGGAGGGAGGGGAAACTGTGGTCATAATGTAAAATAAACAACAAACAAAACAAATTTTAAGAAATGACAAATTTCCTGCCCCTCATCAGTTGCCACAACAGGAGATCTGGCCCAACCCCTCATGGAAGAACTGGCCCCAGTGATATGGGTACTGGAGAACTGGCCCTGGTGGTCTGGGCATGAGAGAGATGGCCCTGTCCCTTGATTGGGTGGGGGGTTCCAGGCAGAGGCCCAGGCTGACCAACTCAGCCACCACCCAGGTCCATATCCAGGGTTCTGAGTTGGCCCACCCCAACATTTACCTCATCTATGACCTGCTGGAGTGTGTGAAGGGACAGGTCCTGCTGAATCACAGCCTCAGGATTTCTACGTCTCCGGGTAACAGCAGGATATTGGAGGGGCATTTTGGTGAGGGTCCAGTATTGATCGTGTAGTGGAAGCCAAAGGCATAGAACCAGACCAACATTTCATTGCAATGAACATTTGCAAGTAAACGCACTTGGGCAAAAGGGTGTACACTTCGTGACACATCAAAGCTCCCATGTCACTACAACAAATGAATACGTGACAGAGAGGCAGAGGCAGGCAGGATGAAGGAACAAAGTGGGTTTTTCTTTTCTTTTCTTTGGGGGGACTACAAAGGTGGAGGGTGGGCATGGAAGGACTGTGAAATGAGTGGGATTGGGGTGCATGATGTGAAATCTCAAAAGAATCAATAAAAAATTATGTTAGGTAAAAAGGAACAAAAAATGACAAATTATATTTATGTTTACTCCTTCATATGTATATGTAACAATGGTTAAAGAGAGGAGGGAGCGAATTTGGGAGAATGCAGGGGCAGAGAGCAGACATGGGAAGGGTGGAAGAGAGGAGGAGGTGGTGGAAATGATGTCATTACATTTTTAATTAAAATTAAAAAAGGAAATGACAGGTGGGAGGATCTAGAAAGGTGGCTCAGTGGTTAAGAGCACTTGCTTTTCCAGAGGGCCTGTGTTTGGGCCTTTTCCCACACCTGTGTGCAGTGGCTCACAACTGCCTGTAACAGGAGATCTGAAGCTCCCCTCTGGCCTCTGCAGGCACTCACCACACACACACACACAGACACACAGACACACACAGACACACACAGACACACACACACAGACACACACACACACACACACACACACACACACACACACACACACACACCAAGAGGTGGACCAAGTGAGGAGGATACGGGCAAGCCTAAGTGATGAGGAAGGTGGAGAAGATAGGGGTTCCATCATTAAAATGAAAACAAATTCTAAACATCACTCCAGTTATTTAAAGGGACTTTTAAAAGCTGAACATGTTGGTGTGGACCTTTTAGCCTAGCATTTCAAGGCTGAGGCAGGGGAATACTGTTTCATGCCAGCCTAGCCTATATAGTGAAGACTGGCTTTTAAAAACAGTCGGAGAAGCGTCCTCATTTTTCGAAAACTCCCCACTGCAGAGAGCATCTCCACCTCTTGCTGTCTCTTTTCCTGTGTCTACATCCCAGTGCAGTTAGCCTTTTCCACTTAGCCTATTCTCTTCTGGATCCTTATCATGCATCACAACTTAACCACGCTGGGTCCTTTTCCAGTCTGTCCTCTGTCTGTCTGTGCTCAAAACACAGGTTCTAATCTGTCCTCAGAGGTGCAAGTCACACGAGGGACAGTGGGTGGAACATGTCCGAATATTCCTGTGCCCATGGCCACTGGCTGGAAATGCTCAGTCACAGCCTCAATATGAGGGAAAGGGGGAAGAGTTGAGGCTGAGGAAGCAGCAGTTGAGGCTGAGGTAGCAGCAGGGAAGCAAGGAGACAAACGAGGACCAGAGAGTGGAGAACAAGCCTCCTCCACTCCAGGGCTATCCAGGGCAAAAAGACTGCATTGAGTTTTTAATTTCTAAATCGCATTCATTCATGTGTGTGGAGGCCAGAGGATAGCATTCCTATACGGGAGAACTTGCATGAGTCTCCGGAGAATGATTTGAGGTGGAAGCAGTGCCAACTGTAAAAGGTCACATACTCCATGATGCCACGTCTAAAGTCTTAACTTCGCACTGCAGGACAAAAACTAAAATAGTCTCCAAATGACAACATGACAGAAATGGAGAGAGAGGGAGAGCGATGGGTGTTTGTCAGTGATGAGTGCATGTGGCCGATAGAGGCAGCTAGGAACGTGCTGGGGGAAGATGGAAGTGAACAACTGTGGGGATACTTGTGGTCACAAACTGTTCTGTACATGGACAGTACCAATCTCAGTAACCTAGTTGGAATATTGTTCTCAAGTTGTGCAAGATGTTGTTGCAAATTGGGGAAGCCAAGTAAAGATAAATTTATATGTTTGTTTCAACTGCATGCCAATCAATAACGATTTCTTTACAATTTTAAATTAAACTGATTCAGTCTGGATAATGTTACTTATGTGTATGTTTTCAGGGCTGACCATTTGGCACTGGATAACCAATTGGTGTGCTCTTCCCTGGGAAAGACAACCTCTCCAACTCCTAGCATTGGGCCTCAGGGTTAGGGTTAGGGTTAGGGCCTCACTGTGTGGTGCTGGCTGTCCTGGATCTCACTCTGTAGCCCAGGCTGACCTCAAACTAACAGATCTGTCTGCCTCTGCCTCCCAAGTGCTGGGATCAAAGGCATGTGCACTCATGCCCAGCCTCTGTGTCCTTTAAAACATTTTTTTTTTTTTAGATAGAGTCTCATGTAGCTCATGATGGCTATTTGGGCTTGCTTAAGTAGCCGAAGATGATTACTTAAAGTATATATTTTGTTTATATTTAAGTGCTGGTGTGTGCCACTCAACTTGCTCTTTTATTTTGATGCAGGGCCTCACTAAATTGCTTAGAGCAGCCTTCCTTAGACTGCTGGCTGGGCAGGCCTTGTACTTGCAATCCACCTGCATCAACCTGCCAAATACCTGGAATTATAAGCCTGAGCCACTAGGTCTGGATAGAAATTATTTCCTGTGGCTATGCACCGTGCTGCCGTCATCAGTGAGATGATTTCAGAGCCCTTCTCTTCCCCAAGTCCAGAGAGGAGACCCTCACTCTTCTCCTTCATGGCTTTGGTATCAAGACCCACAGCTCATGTGACCCGGGGGCTGCATGCCTTTCAATATTCAGGGCTCCAGTTAAAAACCCAGTAAATTTCATGGGGCTTTCTGGGACAATGGCTTTTCCAAAAGCCCTTCTATTCTCAACCTACAATCTGTATTGTACGGTATCTTTCTCAAGGACAGAAAACCATGCGTTTGAAATGCCATCGCCAGGAAGAACGGTATCCCTCTGTTCTCCATTGCCTGTGGGAGGATGGAGACTACTAACTTCCAGAACTATTAGTTAACTGACATGGATTCGTAGCCACATTAACAGCAACTAGCTCTTTGTACTTTTTCGTGTTTTTGCTTCTACAGGATCCCTGCTCAACCACTCCCTCCTCCTCCACTCTTCCATTTATTTGTTTTGTTTATATTTTTGCAGCACTGGGGATGGAACTCAGGGTCATCACATGCTGGGAAAATGCTCTAACACTGAGCCATACTACCTTCCTAGTTGACACAGTGGAAGGGTTTGGATTGGCCAGGGTAGAAACGCTGAGCTGAAAGCAGATTGATGGATGGGTCCACAGAAAAACCCTACAGATACTGCATGGCCACCAGTCAAGTATAGATACCTAGGCACATGAAAACCAAGGCTTCCTAGGAAGGGATCCTCATCACAAATAAGCTTTAAACAATACCTCTTATAGAAACAGAGGACCACAATGGCCAATTTAAAATGGATACCTGCCTTGAGCCAAGATGGCTAACCCTGAATACCCAGGGGGCTATGAGTCACCAGAAAATAGCTGATAGTGGATGTCCTGGAGACCCCAAAGTAAACTGTGTTATAATCTATTGTATAACTATTTATTTGTCAGAATGCTACTTCTGTATGCATTTTGCATAAACATCTGAGGTTGGAGCTTTTTCCTGGGTCTTCACTTTTGCCTTGGTACTTCACTAGCCTGCCTGTAGGTGTCTGTAGGCCTGTGTGTCTGCCTCTCTGTGGTCTATGGGAGTGCTCGCACCAGCCTGTGTGTACCTGGGGGCCTGCTGGTAGCTGCTTGCCTGTTCTAGTCTGTGAGCAGCCAGTGTATGCTGGTGTGTACCTGGAGGCCTGCTGGTAGCTGCTTGCCTGTTCTAGTCTGTGAGCAGCCTGTGTATGCTGGTGTGTACCTGGGGTCCTGCTGGTATCCACTTGCCTAGTGATTTGTGTGGTTGTGGCCTTTGCCCAGAGAGAATAAAGTACGTATATTAGTTTCTTTTCTATTTCTGTGACAAAATATCATGACCAAGGCAACTTATAAAAGAAAGCATTTAATTGGTCTCATGGTTTCAGAGGGTTAGAGCCCTTGATGACAGAGCAAAGACCTGGAAGCAGGAATAGTTGAGAGCTCACATCTGGATCCACAAGCAGCAAGCAGAGAGGACACACTGGGAATCACACTGGTCTTTGGAAACCTCAAAGTCTGTCCTTCAGAAAGACCACACCTTTTAATATTCTCCAAACAGCTACCAACTGGGGACCAAGTATTCAAATGCATGAGACTTATGGGGACATCTCATTCATAATACCAGAGTATATCTTATCTGCCCTTGAGTCCTTGAGTTTCTTCAATTCCCAGGCCCCCACGACCTTCTTTCTTTCCTGGCACTGGAGGATGGACCTCACATCTCTCTTTCAGACACACGAACTGGATATATTTTTTTTCCTATAAAATTGGACTCAGGACATTTTATGAAAGAGATTTCATAGTAAATGACATGCTGCAAATAGCGACACTGGATATCAGGATCACATAGCTAGCAGTTCATTGTACCTAGATCATCAGTCTGGCACTGACGTTCAGATTCTCACTTAGTAGAGGTCGGGATTCAGTCATAGTATAGATTTTGGTAGACTGGGTAGGAAGAGGAGAGAGAGAGAGAGAGAGAGAGAGAGAGAGAGAGAGAGAGAGAGAGAGAATTCTTTGGTGTGGTGCGTGCATGTGTGTGTGTGTGTCTGTGTGTCTGTGTGTCTGTGTGTCTGTGTCTGTGTGTCTGTGTGTCTGTGTGTCTGTGTGTCTGTGTTGCTGAAGCTGGAGGACAGGGCCTTGCATTCTTGTCAAGCACTCTATCACTGAGCTATTAAGTCTCAAGTCATTGTTTCTTATTGCTGTTACTGGGGATTTTTTGGCTTTGTTTTTAAGACAGGAGCTTTCTCTGCAGACCAACCTGGACCTCAAATTGCTAAGTTTCTCAGACTAGCCTTAAACATAGGCCTTTCCAGCTTTAGCCTCACAAGTACTTTTACTACCACACCCAGTGAGAGTCACAAGTATTTCTCACGCCTGAGCTTCTTCAGAGAAGTGAACAGGCATAGGAGTGGTCTCAGCAAGTTACGAGAAGAGAGAACCCATAGCACATAGAGTCATCCAACTCCTGAGTCCCTTAGAAACATTTATGTAACCATCTCTGTAGCCTCAGAAATTGCACTAAAATATTTTGACTTTGTTGGCACTTGAATGGCAGAAAACTAGATTTCAACCTTATCTCCCTGTAAGAGCATTAACTCCATATGGAAAATGTTTGTGAGCTCTAGAAGATAGAAACATGTTAAAACTTAACAGCATACCAGTAATGTCATAGAACACAGACAAGATGAGAAAAATAGTCTTTAAGTAACCTGTATTCAGCACTGGGCTGAGCTTCGAGAGAGTCGTGCTGAAGAAAGGGAGGAGGAATTGTATGAGCCAGGGGGGTCAAGATCATGAAGCAGAAACTCACAGGACAGCGACCTGAGCTCATGGGAGCACATAGACTCTGGACCAACAATTAGAGAACCTGCATGGGACCGATGTAGGCCCTCTGCATGTGTGTGACAGTTGTGTAGCTTGGTCTGTTTGTAAGGCTCCTAGCAGTGAGATCAGGACCTGTTCCTGGTGCTTAGCTGGCTTTTGGGAGACTGTTCCCCATGCTGGATTACCTTGCCCAATCTTGATGCAAGGGGAGGAGATCAGTTCTGCCTCAGCTTGATGTGCCATGTTTTGTTCAAGCCCATGGGTCCTGCTCCTTATGGAGACAGAGGAGGAGTGGAAGGGGAAGGAAGTAGATGGGAAGTGTTGGTGGGGAGGAGAGGAGGGAGGGAAAACCGCAGTCGCTATGTAAAATGAATGGAAATTTTTTATTTAAATAAAATTAAAACAAAACAAAACAAAAAAAGTAACCTGTGTTCTTGCACATAGGCAGCAGGAAGGATATGGTTTGCTAATATAAAGCTTTTCATGGTGAGATGGTGTCCTAATCAACATTAACTGCCAACTTGGCACAGCCTAGAATCACCTAAAAAAGGGAGTCTCAGTTGAGGAATTACCTTCACCAGATTGGCCTTTGAGCATGTCTGTGAGGGATTATCTTGATTATTAATTGATGCAGGAGGTCTTAGCCTATCCCTGTATAAAGAAATTTGTAAGTGGGCCAGCAAGGAGCATTCCTTCATGTTTCCTGCCTTCAGGATCCTGCCTTCAATTCCTGTCCTTCCTTCTCTTACTCTCTCTCACTTTCACTCAGCTTTTTAAAAACAGATACCAAGCCCACCTGTCTAGGGGATGGTACTGCCCATAGTGGGCTGGGCCCTCCTACATTAAACAGTAATCAAGACAATGCCCCACAGATATAACTATAGGCCAATCTGATCTAGGCAAGTCCTCAACTGAGGTTGCCTCTTCCCAGGTGACTAGTTTGTGTCAAGTTAACAATAAAAGTATCAGTACACAGTCCAAGTAGTTTTCTTAGTTGAAAAATGTACTGCAACAGGAGACCATGAGTTATGTACCCTGCATAAAGGATAGTTACTAAGTTCTGCTGCATGCCAGATATGGTCCCACATGTCCTACAGATTAACCATCACCAGAGATTAGAAACTGGACAGTGGTGTTATTCCCTTTGTGCCAATGAGAAAAAGGAAGTGTGAGTCTCAGGCCATTGAACCAAGTCAAATAAGGCCACATGGTAAATGTCTGAGAGAAATGGTTGTTCTTGGAGTCAAGTCCAGCTGCTGGGTGCATGGCAGACCAAATATGTCTAGGTGCTGTGGTAAGGAAGATGATTTTTATTTGAAAAGCCCAGCGGAACAAGAAAATGGAGACCTCTTTTTCAAAGTCCATTATGTTCCTTCAAGGCAGCGAAGAGTTTTTTAATTATTGTTTTTATTTTAAGTCCATTTGTGTTTTGCCTTTGTGTATGACTGTGCAGCATAATCATACCTGGTACCTGTGGAGGCCAGCAGAAGATGTTGTAACCCTTGAAACTGGAGTTAGAAGTGGTTGTGAGCCACTATGTGGGTGCTGTGAATCAAACCCAGGTCCTCTGGATGACCAACAAGTGCTCTTAGTCTCTGAGCCATCTCTCCAGACTCAAATGGCTTTTGTAAAAATGGTTTACAGAATGGTTACAGTTTGAGGAAGTGGGATCACATGGGTGGAAGTTTTAAACTGTAGGCCAAGGGCACTATAAGGGGCAGCTATGTATGTTGGATGCCATTTAGACTTTCTAAAGTTTCTATAACTCAGAACACATTCTTGTGAGTATAGATGGTCATCTCTTCCAGTCTCATTCTGTTGCTGTGATAAAATACTCTGACAAAAAGCATCTTGGGGGAGGAAAGGGATTATTTGGCCTATAGTTTGAGGTTGCAGCATTTCAATAAGCAGCATTTCTTCATAGTTTCTGCTTCAAGCTCCTGTCTTGACCTCCCGCCTCCATGTTCCTTGATGATGTACTCCAAGCTGTACAATGAAATGGACCCTTTCCTCCCCAAGTTGCTTGGTTATGCTGTGGGGCACACCAGCAGACACCTACCCAGGACAGAAGGCTACTACAGGAGCAGACACTAGAGGAGGCCATGGGGTCACAAGCAGCCTCCTGTGAGAAGAGGATTGGCTGACTTTGCAGAGCACAGCTTCAGCACAGGTTTCTCAGGGGGAAGGCTACCGAGGGGGACTCAAGACTAGAGAGAATTTTGAGGGTTATTCAGGGGGCTTGTAGGTGTTACTCTCCCACTCTTTTGGGGGTCCCTGAATTCAGAAACACAAGATTAATGTTATTTCACCAGGAGTGAGGCTAGAGGCCTGAACTTCTTAAGGAGGGAGTCCCAGCCCGTGGTCCATGGGAACACTCCAGCTGAACTGCCCAATAGCAGGTAGGGCTCTTCACTGATGCCCATGGGAGAATGTGGCTAGGAACAGAGCCTCCAACTTCCACTAATGCCCACCTCAGTAGCCACGTGGGGCCAGTGCCTAATCTATGGAAAGGACAGGCCCAGGGAGTCTGTGGAGGGCGGCACTTTGCAACGCTTTTGGCAGTTGGGTGCAGAGTTGGACGTGTATGTTATGTTTCTGGGAAGAGTGCGCACCTTTGGTTAGATTCTGAAAAGCTGAAGGGCAGCGATCACACGCCCTTGTCACCAGTGCTCTGTCTCCTTTCTCATGGAGTCCCCTCCTCTGCTGCAGGTGGCTTCCCTGGTGAATGCCCAGCCAAACAGCTGAGACCTGAGACCTCAGGCCCAAGAGAAGCTGTGAGCAGCCAGCCAAGGGGCACAATGGCTGCACCCGGGAAATCTGCCATGGAGGCCCCCTCATTGTGCCCCCAGGACCCTCAGCCTCAAGAGTACAACACACCGTGGAAAGCCTCCCGCCAGCACTTCATGCAGTTCCAGTACGAAGAAGCAGCTGGGCCTCGAGAAGCCTTCTTGTAGATGTAACCAGCTGCCTTATTAAATAAGAGACACAGAGCCAATGTAAAGATGAAAGCCAAAGAGGTCAGAGCTAAGAGTCTTACCCGCTTTCCGCCAGCTAGCCTCTCCCGCCAAGAGACCTCTCCAAAAGGGACTACTTCCTGTGCGTTTGACTTTAAATAAGAGTTCTGTTCTGCCTTCTCATTGGTTGTAAACCCAACTACGTGACTGCCTCGTCACTGCCTCTCTGTACAGACCTCCAAGTCTTCTATGGTTGGTATTGAGATTAAGGGCGTGTCTCCAATGCTGGCTGTATCCTTGAACACACAGAGATCTACCTAGTTCTGCTTACCAAGTGCTGGGATTAAAGGTGTGCACCACCACCGCCCTGGCTTTCGCTATGGCTTGCTAATAGCTCTGACCCCTAGGCAACTTTATTTATTAACATACAAATAAAATCACATTTCAGTACAAATAGAATACCACTCCTTCTGCCAACTCTGGGAGCTTTGCTCTCAACGGCTGAGGCCACAGACACGGTCTGTGGAACAGATCCTGGCGGTGTTCATGTTGGAGAAATTCCTGAAAATTCTACCCGCAGACACAGAGACCGGCAGGAGCATGCTCAGCCTGGAGACTAGAGAACGACTTTTCACCCTGGTAGAGGACCTGCCAAAAGACAACGGGGAACCAGAGAACAAGGTGAGAACCGCGCTGGGGTTCGTTGTTCTCAGCCCAAAAGAAGTACCCAGACAGCTGGGTCAAGATGAGACATTCTGTCCCTGAGTCCTTTTCAACACTCTCTTTTGTGGGAGTCAGCTGGAGTCGGCATAGGGGTCATAGGTTAGGGGTCATAGGTTCCCCGCTGTACCTGACCCGGTGCCCTCTCTCTAACACACAAATGACAATGCCTAGTTTATTATCAGTAAACGAAATTCTAGGCAGCATAACTTCTCCATATATATACTAATAAAAACATCACTACATTGCCCTAGGGCTTGCAGGACAATTCTGTCTGTGGGATGTCTTTGTCTCAGGAGCTCACAATAGTTTTAACCCTGCCAATACTGGTTAGCTGGATGTACAGGCACATTCCTGTAGTTCTGATACCCTGGTGATTAAGACAGGAAGATCACTTGAGACTTGGAGTTTGAGATCAACCTGGGCAACAAGGTAAGCGTGCACATGGAAAAAATTGCTTTACATAAGAGGAGAAGCAGAGCAACAGCAAATGTGGCCTTTGAAACCAAAAATATTCACTGTGTCACTTTACAGAAGAGGCTTGCCGTCTTTGAGCCAACTGGAATCTAGGAGGGATGGATATAAAGGGACAAGCAGCATTTGTTATATTCTAATAGCTGATTAAGTATATGCATGAGTGGGGTGGGCTGCATTAACAGAAATCATGATGTCACCAGACATGTGCATCTGTGCTTAGAATCCTTCCCTGTTGATATGATGATCAAAATTCAGATTGATTCTGATGATGGAGCCACTGGCTACAGGTAGATACTGAATACCTAAAATGGAGCTCATGCCATCAAGAAAACTAATTTGGATCTGATGTAATTTTAAGTAATTTTAACTACACTTTATGTTCAATGTTAAGCAGCATGCTATACATTAACTATACAGCACAGCTGGAGGTGTTGAGAGGTGGGATCCGTTTCTGAACCTTTGGTTATGACAGCTAGAAGATTCAGAGAACCATAGCAGAAAGAAGAGGGTTACACTGTCCACTCTTTATCATTTCTACCCGAAGTGAGACATCACGTTCTAAGACTTTCTCTTCATACAGTGCAGTGCAGGGGTTCTCAACCTTCCCAATACTGCGACCCTTTAATACAGTTGTTCCTCATGCTGTGCTGACCCCCAACCATAAAATTATTTTCGTTGCTACTTTATAACTGCAATTTTGCTACTGTTATGAATCATAATGTACATATCTGATATGCAGGAAATCTGATATGCAACCCCTGTGAAAGGGTTGTTCTACCCCCACACACACAGGGGGTCGTGACCCACAGGTTGAGAACTACTGATTTAGACGCTCTAAGGAGGCGAAAGGGACAGCAAACTGTTTTTTTGTGAATGTGAAACACTTTTTTGTAAGTTCTCTTTTTCTTCTTATTTACCTCAAGGCAATGGATATAAAGTAGGAGGAACATGTGGCCTGGAGCACACAAATATAAGCAACCTCCCACATCCTTCATTCTCTCTCACTCTGAATGTCTTGTTATTATGAAAAACACAAAACCTGTCCCTTTGCTCACTTATCCATGCATTCGTTCAACCATTCATCCTTGCTTATCCCGAGTTAGGAAGAGACACTAGCAGTAACTCCTCTACACCAAATCTCAGCAAAGGTCTCTGTGTTCTTCCAAGTTGGGGTGAGCCTGTATAACGGGAGCTAGCTGAATGGGCAACCCAAACCTTAGTATTAGACAATAGTGATAGCAGTATAAAGTGCCATCTTCTCTAGGAGAGCCAAAGAAAGTGGGAACCTGGACTCAAATATTTAGCTGTCTTCTACTGCTTTATTCCCTCTGTCACCAGGTTGGCCCAGGCACAGCTGACTCGGGCCTACATGCTTGCAGTGGCCTCTTTTGGGGGCTCCCTTGCTCGATGCCAGTGTCTTTGAATTTTATGGGCTGAGGAACCCTTTGGGCAGGGAGTAAGACCTATCAGCCTGGGTTCCTCTGGACAATATGACAAAGACAGACCTGCTGCCATGTGCATTCAAGGTCACCCTGAAATCCCAGGGGGAGACATGTTCAGCTTTGCAATTGGTGTGTGCAGTCAGTACAGACTGCCACAATCTTTTTCTCTGTAGCACTGTATGATGTTTCAATGACCAGAAAACCAGAGTTTTCTTAAGAAACTTAGGAGGGTAAAGTAAACTGGTATTCTAGGACCTAGTTATTAAACACCATCACTGCACACTGTGTGAGCAATGCCAAACTATACCAGGGATATGTAACTGTAGTGACCTGGAACTCATACACAGTCAGAAATATGTGTTGAATTGAAGGAACAGACAATGTGAAGAACCTGATTTGCCTCCTTTATTTGGGCATGCCAGGGCAGGTAGTGGGGTATCAGAAACATTCCTAAAGACCAAGAGGCTGAAATTTTATACCAGATGGACCAGAAATTAAGGAGGTGCTACTTGTCTCTTCTTTTGACCCCAGGATATCTGTAGAGTCTTGACAGCCACTCTTCTGGCTTACCATTACACTGAGCAGAAGACTTGTGACCATATTCAGACATCTATCATAGTCTCCCTGAAGTGCCCCAGAGAAATCCTTTCTGTGGGAGTATCAAATCACCTACAGCATTTCTAAGTTTAAGAAGAGACAATTTCGGGGCCATTAGGGTGGCTCAAGCACATTAAAGGCACTAGCTGCCAAGCCATGACCTGAGTTCAACCCCCAGGACCCACATAGTAGGAGAGAATTGAGTCCCCACAGGTTGTCCTCAGACTTCCACATGTGCTCATACATGCATGTGTGCACAGAAATAAATAAATATAATGTAATGTAAAAAGAAAGAAAGAGACAATTTCCATCTAAATGTGGCGATCTGAAATTCTTTAGCACCCTCTGGCTGTCAGTGCATAGGATTATTTTTTAACATCCAAAAACATTTATTCAGCATAAGCACAGAGGCATTGTCTTCACGCTGTCACACACAGACACAAAGACAGATACGGCACAATATTCATATTTAGCCCAAGCACATTCTTTTGAGGTTCACTTATATGTCTTCATATGCCACAGCCCATCATTTAAATAATGGATATGTTTTACTGTGTCACACTACAGCTTCCATGACAAGATTTTTCTTTTTCTTTTCTCTTAAATTTTATTTTTATTTGTTTGTTTGAGGGGGTGTAAGGGCAGAGGGGGAGATAAGAAGGAACTGGGAGATGAATGGGATCAGGATGCATGATGTGGAATCCACAAAGAATAAATAAAAAAGTTTTAAATGGATATTTTTAATTCCAATTCCTTTGTTGACTTTCTCAGTATCTTTTGCAGACATCTCCATGACTCCAACACATAAATTAGCATGTTACTTCCCTTCTGCTGTGATTGCAACAATAGTATCTACAGCAGCAGGATAAAGCTTAGCTCCAGGAGAAGTTAAGCCAGGACATGCGATATTTGCTCCACTGAGTGCAAATTTGATGGCCCCTTTATCAACCTGCTAATATGGCAAGATAAGAGGATATTTATGAAATAATATTAGTGTTGGATAAAAAAGGCTCTTCTCTCTGTCTAAACAAGGTCATTCTCCATTTACTATAAGGATTTCTATGTGTTCGTGGCATTCAACAATTTTCACAGTATCTTTCTCAGGCATGATTTGATTAAGCCATGGTTCAATACCAGAAATTGCTCTACCAATTGATTTTTAATACCCTTAATAAGCAAGGTTTTCAACTGGATGCAGTTGGACAGATTTCATTTTTCATCAAATTTCTTGAATGTGATCCAAGGTGAAGGAGGCAATGATAGTGAAGGGCCCAGGGTGACAAGGAAATTGAATTAGGAAGAGTCTGGCAGGGCCTCTTACACAGGGAAGGTTGGAACTGACAGTCAGGGATGCTGGCATTATCTGGAAGGCCCTGGATTACTGAAGTCACATTTCTCCCTGTAGTTCACGGTTGGATACACATGGAAGAGCAATGTCTTGGTTGGTTATGATTTTATTCATTGTCAGTAATCTACTGTCCTTGTAGTCGTTTCTGCAAAAAATAATTTTTATTCTAAGAAGACAATCACTTTTACAAGACAACATGAACAAGCAAATGTCTTGGGCAACAAAATTAGATTGCTCAAGGAAACTCAGTAGCTGTTGTGTTAAATACATTCAGTGCTAAAAACAGAAGCATTATAAAATGTAGCAAGTGTTTGGTCTTTCACAGATGAAAGAGAAGGAGGTGAAGGTCGAATGGAAAGATACCTACAGAGCAGTCTGATAGTTTGGCATTGCTGTTTGCCACCCATAGTTCGTACACACAGCACAGAAACTGTTGACATAGCCTCCTGTGTGAAAATACAAGATCCCTTTTGTAAGCACAAATGCAAATCCTTCCACTAAGGAACTCAGTGTCCAAGCTAACATCAGTCCCAAAGTAACAGCCCTAAGTGAGGAATCAGTTCATTCAATAAATAACTGAAATTGGAATAGCTATGTGGAGTTCATGGCTTCTGTACTTCTTTAATTTTGAGATTCAGAAATCCAAGGGTTAAATTTAATCACCGTGAACACACATTATATACCAACTAAATCAATAAAAGAATCTCAGAAGCAAAAACAAAAAAATGCATTGCCCAATTTATCTGAAAGAATACTTCTTCCCCCTTGAGTCCCCAAATCTTCAAATACTGGAGGGGGGAGGGAACATTCATTTGGAATTACAGGATGATCATTGTTCAAGGTGAGATGATCCCAGATCCCCACAAGCATGTCTCCTGGGCCAAGGGAGGAGGAACATGATGCTGCCTCCACCATAAAATCCCATGGCCTGTCCTGAGGGTCAGCACCCAGCCTGAACAACCTGACTCCAGGCTCACAGCAGAGTACAGATTGTGTCAGGCCTTCCCAGGGTTCTGTGAGTCATGTTTCACCTGCCTGACAGAGACATTGAGAACTATTACCCATTGCTGTTCTTCTGTTAGGTCGGTGGTTCTCAACCTTCCTTATGCTGTAACTTTTAATACATTTCCTCATGTTGTGGTGACTCAACCACAAAACTATTTGTTGCTACTAAATTATTTAGTTGCTACTTCATACTATAATTCTGCTACTGTTTTGAATCATAATGTGAATATCTGATATGTAGGATAGTCTTAGGAGACCCTTGTGAAAGGGTCATTTGATCCCAGAGGGGTCTCGACCCACAGGTTGAGAACTACTGTTTTAGATGGATAAGAAGCACACTTAGCTGTTGTATGGCTAAGAAGACCTACAACAAGCTCAGAAGGCCAAGATAAATCCCAAATGGTTGGGTGTGGGGACCTACAACAAGTGAGTAACTGTGCTGGCTAACTCTCTGTCAACACTGCCCGAGACGAGGGAACCCCAAACGAGAAAACAAGTCAGATGGGGCTCTAAGCAAGCCTGTAGGACATTTTCTTAGTTGGTGATTGATGGGAGGAGGCAGAACATTTTGGATGGTACCATCTCTGGGTTGGGTGTTCCTGGATTATACAAAAAAAGCAAGCTAAGCAAGCCATGGGGAGCAAGCCAGTTAGCAGCACCCCTCCAAGGCCTCTGCATCAGCTCCTGCCTCCAGGTTCCTGCCCTGTTTGAATTCCTGTCCTGACTTCCTTCAGTGATGAACAGTGATGGGGAAGTGTAAGCCAAAGAAGCCCTTTCCTCCCCAAGTTGCGTTTTGGTCGTGGTGTTCATTACAGCACTAGAAACCCTAAGGAGGACAGTAAAGTACAGTTTGTGTTACTGAAGTCTGTGCAATGTGCAGAAGGGCAGAGTTAAGTCCAAAGGGGCTCCGGATGGCTTCAGTTGCTCACTAGGCACAATTGCATAGTATTTCTACCTTCTCTAAGAGAGCTAGGAATGAAGATTATGTACATATATATTTTTTTTTCAATAGGGCTCCATGTATCCCAGGCTAGCTTTGGTGTTGCTATGTAGCTGGACAATCTTGAACTTTTGATCTTCCTCCACCTCCTGAGTGCTGGGACTACAGTTATGTATGACCACACCTGGTTTGTGTTATGTTGGGTATAACAACCAATTTTTTGTTGTTTTTAAATTTTCTATTTATTTATTTATTTATTTATTTATTTATTTATTTATTTTTCATTTTACATGCCAACCACAGCTCCCCCTCCCATTTTTTTTAAGCATACAACTCAAGTACTCTACCAACTGAACTGAGTCCTTAGCCCCTGCATGAGGGTTCTTTAACATAGAATGCAAATACTGACCTTCTGTCAAATATGCCATCAGGCCATGTGTATCAAGTCCCAGCCAATCACTATTAGACAGGGAGAACAAACATCTGTTCATCCAGAGCAGTGGAGGACACTCGAAGCTGTGGCTCAGTCTCAGTGGAGGAGTGCTTGCCATGAGTACGTAAGTCCTTGACTTCAATTCCAAAGGGGGAAATGATCAGACATAGTATGGTACATTGCTAAGGAAGCCTTGGCATACGTGTGTTGATTTCAACTAGTGTGTCTAAGTGTGTGTGTGTGTGTGTGTGTGTGTGTGTGTGTGTGTGTGTGTGTCTAAAAATTTTATTGAGTCTGCTCTTTGACAATTCCATGTGTATAAAGTACATTCTGATTTGTGTAATCTCTATTCTCTGTAATTTCCCACACCTCTCCTTTCTACAAGTTTTTTCTTTAGGAAAATTTTAGATTTTAGATTTATTTTTACATTTCAGTTCAAGCATTATTACATCCCTTCTCTTTCCTCCCTCTAGCCCTTCTCTGTCTCCTCCCTCCATCTCTCTCTTATCCCCAACTCACTCAATAGACAATCTCACCCTAAATGATACACAGATCTACCCATAAAACAGAAGTCTATGCATTGCATACCAGACTACAGAAAGAGCAATTGATTATACTGGCTTCTTGTCCTGGGTGTTCCTTTGCAAAATTACAATTGAGGAAATGTTCTGCATGTGTTTCACTTTGACCAAGAATAACCAGTTTTGAGGGGCAGAGAAAGCTATTAGATGAATGTGTATAATGAGTGGTACAAGGTAAAAGCAAATTTAAAGAAAATTCAGCAAGAAAGCCAGTTCTTTCATTGAAAAGGGGATGTGATATACCCCTTGTCTTCCTTTAGAAAATTTGTAGTTGTAATTCTCCCTCTTCCTTCCTTCAAATAACGCAAATCTTTTTCAAACTCTAAGTATGCTTCTTTCAGGTTTTACAATCAGAAATAGACAAAGACAGCTGCACACTCTACACATACCATGTCTTCTTTTATCTTGGAGGCTAAGCAGGGTTGGCCTGGTTAGTCCTTAGATGGGAAGACTGCATAAGGGGCATGCAGCAGAACTATGTGAGCTCCATGGGAACAAGGGAGAGAAGGAACAACTTCAGCGATTGGAAGATTGGAACCGGAACCTTAGCCAGATCCTTAGGCAGAGGGAACTCCCCCTTTTCACTGCGCTGTTATTGCTCTCCTCAGTGACATGAGAGCTGAGACCATGAAGTGCCTCTTGCTTCCCTGACTTTTTGCACAGGACCAAGATTAGGCAAGGAATAAGGTTGACACAACACAGCCTCCACTAGCATTGGAGACCAGAATTCTCTGGAGAATGGGGAAATCAGGACCATACCCATCATAAATGCTTCAGCTCTACAAGAGAGCCATATGTTCTCATACCAGCCACAGCAGTACACAGTGCGGTCTTCTGTCTCCCAACCATGGTGACCCACAGGGACTGTAAAAGAAAAGGAAGACAGGGACACTAACTTGAAGCCTAGTGGTCCCTGAACCTTCTACCCCAAAGTTCCTTGAGCCAATTCTGCCTGAATTTTTCTTGTCCTGTGGAACAGCCTTACAATATTACTTGAACACTCAGGACTGCGGAGAATGGAAAGAACCATTGTGCTACTTATATAACTTATTATAGCTCCGTCATCCACTGTCACAGCTCAGCAGCTGTAACACTAAGCGGGAAATGGGGGAACTTAAATGGGGAGGGGGAAGGAGGGTAATACAGAGAAGAAGGAAGCAGAGGTAAACAACACTAAGGATGTTTGGGAAAAGCCATAGAGAATCATCTTATTTTATAAGCTCATTTTAAAGTGTGTGTGTGTGTGTGTGTGTGTGTGTGTGTGTGT
>CABHPR010118664.1:0-22401 GCA_902168415.1 Peromyscus melanophrys | reverse complement strand
AGAGAGAGAGAGAGAGAGAGAGAGAGAGAGAGAGAGAGAGAGAGAGAGAGAGAGAGAGAGAGAGAGAGAGAATGGGAAGGATATGGGCTTTTGAAACCTCAAAGCCCAGTTACACTCCTCCAAAAGGGCCACATCTTCTAGTACATTCCAAACAGTTCCACCAAATGAGTACCATGTATTCAAACATATGAGCCCATAAGAGCCATTCTCATTCAGACCACCACAGTTAGCAATAGGCTTTCCCTCAGAATAAAGAACATCCATGTTACTACCCATAATTAAAAGACAGATTTTGGAAAGCTCTTGCTTTTTGAAGAATAACACTCCTATAACACAAACCTGTACATGTCCATATCTGTCTAATTCCATTGTATAGCATTCTTGGAACTTTAAGGTAAATAAAACCGATAGACATATATAGATGCACAAACTTTACTTGCTCTGCCATAGTCTATGAGGGCTTTTAATTCTGATCAAGAATTTAATGTGTACTAGCATTGAGAAAAAATTTTAAAAGGCTAACTTGCTAGTTTATAAAGAGGAGAAACTCAGCTTTTTGCAGTTATTAATAATTAGAGCAGTAATGATAAAACATTTCAGGTATAGCTATATGATACAGATGAGGAAAGATTTAGTTCTTGTTGGCTGATTTATGCATGTGAGAAGACTCCCCACCCCATTTTTGCCTGGCAATACCTCAATCTCTTGCTTCCTGAAAAAAGTTGTTCTGAAGCTGGGCTGTGAGTGGTAGAATTGAAACCTTTGTGAAAATGGTAGTTTTGTTCTTGTTCAGCTCTTTGGTGCTGGTGAAAGAAGGTTGTCCTGAGTTGGCAGAGCATGACTCAGCATACAAGTAAAATATAGACGGTGAGTCTATAAAAGTGAAGTAAATATGAGAAAGGCCTTGATATTTAATGCAGAGATCTTAGCAAACCAAATATTAGACATTCAGTAGGTTGAGGCATGAGTAAACAGCCACAGAGAAAACACAAAACAAAGAATGCATACAACCTTGCTACTAGGCACAAAGTCACTCTCCCAACTATTCCTAATCTTTTATCTACCTTTATTTATATTTCAGCTATAACGTAAGAAATGAGAATTAGGGCTGATTTTTAATTCTGTCTGTTCTCAAGAAGGACAGATGGCCATATATATCAATTTATACATGCTGGGCAACTTTGAGAATTGCCTCAAAATTTTATGTCTGATTTAAAATACAAACTATCTCACATGGTCCTGCAGAGGAATAGGTAGTGTTAACTTGTGAGATTAATAATGGAAAAGAGAATCTCTTTCCTTAGCATGAGATTATTTAGACCAATAAATTTTATGACAGTGATTGCTATGTTGAAAAAATTCCCATAATAATAATAATAATAAATGAAATTCTGCTCTCAGCATCCCTCAATTGCCCTTAGTTCTTTGTTTATGGTTGGGGGCTCTTGAGTCTCTTCCTTCCATGTTTTCATGTCCTCCATGTTCAGGTTTTGTTCAGGCAGACATGCTGGTGAGCTTCATGGATTTAGCCTCTTTGACATTTCTAGGAGATAATCTCACAGCAAACTTCTGTGTGGAAGGGGTTGAAGAGAGTAAAGGGAAGGGAGGGGAAACTGGTGTAATTATAAATATTTTAAAAATATAGATATATGAAAACAAAACAAAATGATACACATTTAAGGTATAATACCATTTTTTGGTGAATTATTAAACCCGGGTTAAATTTACTCATTTTTTTTTCAGTTCCCACAACATTGCTGGGGTTTTAAAGGTGTCCTCTTTGCATTAATTTAAATTGACACTTAATATGTTCTTATCATGTGGTTTCTTCTAATTTGAAGTATAGTTCAGAAAGAACTTCTAATATAATGGATTTCACAATGTACAGAGTGGAAAAGAACTACCAGAAATTATTCATGGCTTTCTTATCATAATAGTATGAGTTGAAGTTCTGGAAACATAGAACAAAAAATCAATAGATATTTAACTGCAAAGGAAAAGTATTACCAATGAAGTAATAGAAACATTATTCTAGAGGGCACATATGACTTGGAGGAACAGGGGACTAAATCTAGCAAGATGAAAGGTTCTGAGTGAAACTATCTCTATCCATAAGCATCAAATAATAAATTTTCTACACAATATTCATCCTGAAATGCATACACTTTGCAGCATAATAAAATAAAGAACAACTTGATTTGAGTAATGTAATAGTGTACAGTTAAATGTTAAAGATTTGCATGTTTAGACTACTTCATGTAGATTTAATCATAGTCTTAGCATGATAGAAACAACTTAAAAAGGCAGTGAGCTCTTTGTGAGTACATGCATAGGAAAACCTACTTTACCATAAAGCAGCCATTTGGGCAAGAAACTGTTCTTGCCTGGACTGCTTGGCAGGATGATGTATAAACTGGATATGCAGGATCCATAGGAAAGTGACCACTGATCTTTGCAAGGCAAAATGGTCCTTCAGGTTCCTGTTTCACAGAAGAAACTGCCAGGCATTCTACAGGACACAGAGAAAAGTGACTGAGAGGCTCTAGACCAATGTTGGATGCCCCAACATTGCAGAGGAACTTTGGATGACTGTCCAGGCAGACAGCTGTCTCTGTCATTCTAGATTTTTGGAAGTTGCTTACAATGCTCTTACTGTTTACTTAGGTAATATTATATCCTTCTGGAGTTTTTGGTGTAAAGACTAGATAGCTATAATTATGGTTTTCTTTGTTATGATAAGAGATAAGGTAGATATAAAACCTTAGACTCAAAAATATTGAATAGATAAGATACTTTCTTTAATTTTGCCGAATGCAAATAGACTAGCTACTATAACTGTAATTCTTGCTTGATAACTGTTCTATTATATATAATTTTATATGTTAAAGTTAAAACCTTCCTTTTTGATTAGACAGAAAAGGGGAGGTACTGTGGGATGTTCTGTATGCTGTGAATATCTGTTGCTCTGATTGACTGATAAATAAAATACTGATTGGCCAGTAGCCAGGCAGGAAGTATAGGTGGGATAAGCAGACAAGGAGAATTCTGAGAATAGGAGGGCTGAGTCAGGAGATGCCAGCTGTCCAGGGAGCAGCATGTAATGGCACACAGGTAGAGCCACGGAACACGTGGCAACACGTGTTAACATAGATTAACAGAAATGGGCTGAGTTTAAGTGTAAGAGCTAGTCAGTAATAATCCTGAGCAAATGGCCAAGCAGTTATAAAAAACAATAAAGCCTGTGTGTTTACTTGGATCTGAGCTTCTGTGGACCAGACAGTACACCCAAAAACTTCCAGCTACACATTTAATTCACAGGAAATAGAATTTTTTTAAAAAATCCATATATTAAATAGAGTAGAAAATGTAATTAATGTGATACTGAAACAATTAACTGTCTAAAATTCAATTTCAGTACGATCCATCTGATAGATAATTCAGAATGTTTGTCCCCCATTCACTAACTTGTCTCAGTAACATGTTCAGAATTTGTCAACAAAATGCACCTGAAAATCATTCTGCACGTTTTGTAAATAACTTAATTACAGAAAATAAATTTTCCTAAATTATCTACGAATTCCTTAAGCAATTGAGGCTAAGAATCTGAGGAAACTGCAGCATTTGCTTCCTGGGATAGTATGTGCAATTATGAAATTAAGTCAGGTAAAACTAGAATTTCCATTTTAATTATAACAACATTTATTGATTATATTTTTCCTGCTCAATACTACTGTTTACAAGCTTATCCAAGAAGAAGTGGTACATATTGGGGAAATTATATGCATGTATTTAAGAATCTAGGAAATGTAACTTAATTATAAATTATATTTTTCATAAACCATGAAAATTATATACCCTACCTAGCAGTGTACTAACTTGCCTTGAAGTACTTTAAGATTGTCATGTAATATGCCATTAAAGACAATGAACAAAGTCTTCGTAAAATCTGTACAAATTTAGAAAATGTCAAATAAACATATAAATGAAGTGTATAAACTATCTGAATAAAAAACTGAGATTGGAAAGTGAGATACTTGCTTTGCATTGACAAGTGCAATTTGTAGTTGGCATTAACTCTAAAGAATCTTTTCTTTGCTTAGAAGAAATCAACTGTTATATTTCTAATATTTTTCTAGTCTAGCTAATTGACTCATGGAAAATGAAAAGCCCCCGAGACTCTCAGCATTGGCATTGGCTGGAATCAAAGATAATTAGGTCTGCAAGTGTTTAACAATGAGATCACTCTTCCCAAATGGTTAGGCTCAATCTTCCTAAAGGGTCTAGGTCAGCTATTAAATTAACTGGAGTAGGTGGCTCAGCCCTAATATGGTAGAATATTAATGTGCTTCTAAAGTTAAATGTTGGATATATTAATTAGGCTCAGCTTTCAAAGAGGTAATACAGTAGAGAACTGTGTGACTGTCCCAAGTTTCTGCTCACCTACATCCCAAAAGGATGTTCATAAGCGGTAAATAAATTCTCCAGTCATGCTGCATTTAACAACTATTATAAAACCTAAAGTTTGACTTAATTAATTCAATTTTACCATGATATCTGTCACATTGGATTAGTCAACAGCGGCAGTAAACTTAACTTTCAGGCTTACTGTTTATGGCAAGAATTCCCAGCTTGCTTTAATTTTTATTAACTACCAAAGTTAGAACACCAGTGGAACTCAATATATTTTCTCATTATACTGTAGGATATGTGACTGACAGAGGAGTTTAATCCAATTTTTATGATTTAGGTAAGCATTTCTGTTATCTTCATGAAGTCTCGAAAACTTGAGTTCTGCTCTTAAGTTTTCAATCTCACATTTAATAAATGACACTGTCATCTACAGCAAATCAGAATGAGCAATGTTACAAATGAATGTTTAGAATTCACTATGCAAACTACAGAGCGCTTTTAAAATTTTGGCGTAAATTTTATTTTCTTAGTAATACAAACCACTACATTTACGTGATCTGATTACCATAAGCAGTAGTAGGAAGAGTTGTCAAGAAAATGTTGAATAAATTTTTTATGTCAGTAGGTGAAGGGAACCATGGAGTTGGCTTGGCCTAGCTGCCTTGAGAGGTATGTGTTGTAGGATTTTCAGGTTAAAGTCCATGACTCCTGGAGCACAATGTGCCTTCTAGTTCCTGAGAGACTGATGCACTCCCTCAGGCAGTGAAGCATTCAGGCTGCTTTGTGTTTCTCTGTATATTTCCTTGGTGGTCAAGTAAGCATGAAAGTTTGACAGGACAATTGGTCTTAAACATTAATCTTGTGTACCCTCGATGGCTTGCAAACTTCACCATATCCTGACAACTACAATTGTATTGATCTTGGCAATTGCCATTATATTCTGTTTCTGATAAAGGTATAAAAGGTATGATTTCTCTTTTAAAAAAAAATTGTCACAACCTTAGTTGTGCTATGGCCCCTCCAACAGAGCCTGGTTTCATTATTTGTGGTCATATCAGGTGACCTTGGCCTGGTAAATAAGCGCAGGTGCTTACAAATAGGTATTAAAATTTTAGAAGGCAACAATTATGCAATTCATTTTCCAGTACTGCATCCCCACTCTATGCCACAGCATCCAACATATAGATATGTAAATGAATTGGGGTAAATATTTCTGCCAGAGCCCCCCCACCCTTTAAATTATTTACCACATTTCTCAAATAATCTTTTTGTTCCCAATTATACTTTTTGTTGGCAAGCCCATTACCTAGAAGGCTGTATATTTTGTAGGGATAATACATAGCTATTTTAATATATAGTGAATGCTACCTAACTATAATTAATCTTTCCATAATCCATGGTACTTATAAATCTTAAACTAACAGATAACTTGCTTTAAAGTGTTTTAAGATATTCAACATTAACGTTCATCTACATCATTCCTGTCTGCTAAACTGTAGCCTCTTCGACCCTGGTTTTTATATAAAATCAGGCAATTCTTTCAACTACACACCGCAGATCATGGTCCTTACATTGTGATGCATCTAAATTTGGTTTGGTTAATTTTTCAATGCTATTTGACATTAAAACTACAAATACTATGCTGGTTCATTTTGACAAGCAATGTGACTATATTTAGAATTAGCAAGGAGACAATAGACCTGCCTCTGTTGATGTCTGTGATGGCATTAAACCAGGGAAGTTTAACTTAGGTTAGAGCATCTACCCTGAATGTAGCTGGCTCCATTCAGTGGGCCCAGGTCATAGACTAAATAAACATAAAAATAATTATAAGTGTAAGCATCCATAGTGTTTTCCTCCTGACTTTGGACTCAGTGTGACCAGCTATCTCATACTAACACCCCTAATTCCCTCTTCCTCATGATATATATACTCCAACATGTGAGGAAAAAAATTGTTCCTTAAGTGGTATTTGTCATTTTTTTTACAGCAAAAGGAAAATTAGCTAATATAGTTCAACATTTGCAAATTAATCTGCTACCTAAAATTAGACAAACTCATGTGATAAAGAAAAATAAAAGGATCTAACTAGAATGTTTCTAAAAGATGAGCCTAGTTGATTAATAGACAATATAATATTTCTAAATAAACTTTCTCTGAGGAAATTTGTTACAAATCTCTAAATAATACTTTCAAACATTTCAGCAAAGACCCTGGTTTTCATTAGATAGTTGGATTTTTATTGCTTGTTTTAAAATTTTATCTTTACTATTTGTAATTAAATTACAGTGTAATTTCACTTCACTAAATTGTTCTAATGATTTGGTAATCAGTATTAATCATGTATCAGCTGCAAATTGCCTATCTGATTTCTTTTGTCTTAGTCTTGCATTTTTTTATGAATTTACATTCACCAATGCAATTTCTTACTAAGTATCACTAATGTAATTTGCAACTAGAAAAGTATAAGCAATAAAGTAAATACTTTTGATTATAAAGATTTGTGTGTGTGAGTTATGTGAGTGTATGTGTGTGAGAAAGAAAGAGAAAGAGAGAGACAGACAGACAGACATTCAGACAATAGACAAAGAGAGAGATACATTGATCTAGGATTCAAACTTCACTCCCAAATAATTTTTTTCAAATAAATATTATTTTTTAATTGTATAATTGTTACATTAACTTTATTCATTTATTTCTTGATTTTAATAATTTGTTTTCTCAAGAATAATCCTAAAATATCAACGATAGATGTTCTTTGCTGAAATAAAGTTCCAGCTGAATCTTTATTTCACACCAATGTTTTGTGACCTTTTTCTCTTTTGTATTTGTCCTAATTGGCAAAAGAATGCAAGCCGTGTTTTACTGCAAGCATCCTCTTGCTTTATCTAGCCTAATTAGCACACTCCCTGTTACTTGAGATACAGAAGAGAGCTCAAATGTATAAACTCTCCTTTGTTCCTTCTCATCCTTGTCAGAAAGTGCTCTTTTTGTGACTCCAGGCATTCCTGAAGTGAAGTCTCTCGGTGCACTTCCAAAACAAATGAGGGAACAAAGAGGAACAGGAGCAGCTTTTCAACCAATAAGCAATTTGTGAGCACCTTGTCTGGGCCTGACAAAGTTCTAGACTCTTGGAATACGTCAATGAACAACAGATACAAAACCCAGCATTCATGGTGCTTTTTCTATATACTTACCTGTACAATAGATCTGTCATAATGGAAATCAAATGTTCGTTATATGCACTTCTAAAAGAGTTGATAGCCTGGAGACACATATGGCTGTTGAGCAGGTAGAATGGCAGTCTGACTTTATTTCATTTAGAGAAATGTAAATTTAATCACCATAGGTGACTATGAGATATTGTACCACATAGCATCGTTCTGTAACGTTTATGTGAATTTTTTTCTTGGGTAGGGTGAGGAAGGGGAAGCCCCATGGGTGTGAGATAGAAGAAAAATGAACAAAAAAAGGAAAATGGTAACCAAAGGTGCCTTTTCTATTTTTAGAGCTTATTTATTTACTCATTTATTTCTAGTATGTTACATTCACCCCTCCCTTTCCTCCCTCTACTTCTTCCCAAATACCCTCCCTTAAACCCCTTCCATTTCCTCCTCACTGGACATGTTAATGTTGAAGGTGAACCTTTCACAGAGTCTCATTCCTAGGCAAAAAAAAATAAAAAAATAAAAAAATAAATTACAGGCAAAGAATGACTGCTGGTAGAAGGAAAATTGGCTTCTCCTTGGGATGAGCCCTCTTGTTGGTTGTCCAGTGAAGAGTGGTCAGATCTGAAACGGTATAGAAACAGATGACAAAAAAATGAACTCAACGTGTTTCATTCATATACATGTTTCGTTTGTGTGTGTGTGTGTGTGTGTGTGTGTGTGTGTGTGTGTGCAACAATGATAATCAAAGAACAAGGAGCTATCAACTTTTCAGAGCCTTTAAGTCTTTCAGAATAGTTAAATTGACCCTGAAAACCATAAGATACACGAGATTCTAAAACACATAATTAAGTTTCAAAGTATTCTTTTTAATGATAGTAAATCATGTTGGTGTCATGATTAATGCTTGAATACCATTTAATGTCTGTATATGGGTAATAATTACAAAAAGTCATTAATTAGGGTCTGTTTACTGTTTCATTGTCAAAACTAATTGCCTAGGATAAGATGTCTTCCCTCCCCCTTGATTATTGTGTTTATGTAATCAAGACCGTGTCTATGAAGATGAATCTCTGTTTCTCAGGGAAAGTAGATGTATTTTTTCCTAATAATTAATTCCACATATCAGTCCCTGGCTGTCCAGGCCAGCCCATAGAGTTATAGCAGGAGCTGTCTGTTACAATTGGGTACTTAATATCTAATCTAACCCAATAATACGTTTTGTGTAAAGATGGGATTGTGTTCCAAATCCAAATCAACTATGTGCTATGTAATTACTGATTTGCCTTCAAATCTTTTTTTACCAACATGTAAGACTAAGTTATTGTGAAAGCATTATGCCTTCTTTCACACAGATAGATACGTTAAACGTGTACTTCCATAATTTCATCCACTTTAATTTAAAGTGGATGTTGTTTCTTTAGCTTCTATGTAGTTCAGTCTACACTAATTTACCGGGGCCTCCAATATTGAAGAGACGTCAGAATAGTAGGACTAAATAGCAGGGTGGCTTCCCTCACATAGATATGAATCATTTTCTCTGATCTACGGAAGCTGTTTCTTCGTTTCTCTTCTTAGGTTCTTAGGGAAGTGACTTATTCTCCTATGGCATATTTTTTTCCAAATAATACTTTGAAAGTAGAGACAAGTGTCATTCCATTTCAAATTGTTAGCAATGCAACAAATTTCAAATCTCAATGCAAGCTTTTTGAGTAAATGAGTGATTAAATACAAAAGAATCCAATAAGTAAATAAAAAAACCTTTTAAACATCCTTTATTCTATATTTCTATAAGAGAAGGTGGTTCAACTGGTATTTTCATATAATTTTGTTCTTATCAACTATAATCAGACCCTTAATTCAATGATTAAAAATGTCTTTTCCATGACAGTGTTAAGGAGAATGATCTGGTATTTTAGGCTGGTTTGATATGTTTCAGAAGTTTGTAAGAGTTAAATTGTACCTAGAGCCTTTTGCAGAGAGAGTTGGTGGTTTAATGCAATCTGATGTTACATCTGATAATAATAAACACACTATTAACCATGATTCCAGAGTGTTGTTGGGTAAACACACACACACACACACACACACACACACACACACAGAGAGAGAGAGAGAGAGAGGAGAGAGAGAGAGAGAGAGAGAGAGAGAGAGAGAGAGAGAGAGAGAGAGAGAGAGATTCTGTTTCTAGCGGTTTTTACCATATTATGTATTTCTTAAAACTGAAAATAGACTAATTATAAAAAGAATGTTCTACATTCCTTACAGTATTTTGCCATTTGGGCATTCTGAACAGTTGCTAAGATAGAACTAGTTATGTAAGAAATTGCCTGGGATGACCCAGTTATCACTTTCAAGGCCTGACCAGGTGGAGGACAGAGATGATTCCTTCACCCTAAATTTCTTGGTCTAGGGGGAACACAACCAACCACAAGTCCATTATGGTAAGTGAGTAGAGGGTGGGAAAACCATTAAGTTCGATCACCATTATGGTAAGCAAGTACAGGGTAGGGAATGGAAGAGAGAGAAAGGCAGAAAGTTTCATGGTCTGGGGATAGAGGCAGATCTGAAGAGGTGAGGATGGTGAGGAACAGGCTGATGTGAATGGCCTGCTGATCACCTAAATTCAAGGTGATGTCTGGACCTCAGCTATCACCAAGGGCCAATCTTGGTCTGAGGCTCTGAGGCATGGATGGGGGTCTGTGCTGATGTCTGTGGCTTCAGTTGCCTCCTCCTAACTAGGCTTTGGAGTACATAGGTGCTGCTAAAATACTGATTTTTATACAAAGCAATAAATATCATAACTGGAGTAAACTGACTCTTTGACCTGTTTTATTTTTCCAAGTAATAGGACGCCAACTCTGAATGTCAAGAAATTCACTACTTTTAGATTCAGGACTGTTAGCATCTATTGCATTTAATATTAATATTTTAATTCATTATACCAAAACCATATTCAAAGTTGGTAAGTTATCAAAACAAAACATACTGTGTCCATCTTTTGTTGATATAGCCTTAAAATCAATTCTTAGTTAAAATAGAATTACATGACTTTCCCCCTCAATTTCCTCCCTCTAATCCTTCCCATTTGTCCCCCACTATCAATTCAATAGTCTTTTTCTTGGATTATTATTTTCCCATACATATGCATATCCACGAATATATAAATACAATCTGCTGATCTGTTTTTGTTGTTTGTTTATGTGTTAGTTAGGGTTTCTATTACTGTGAGGAGATACCATGACCAAGGCAACGTTTATAAAGAAAAACATTTAACTGGGATGGCTTGCTTACATTTGCAGAGGTTTAGTTCATCATCATCATGGCTGGGAGCACAGCTGCATGCACGCTTGCATGGTACTGGAGAACTAGATGAGAGTCCTACATCTTGCAGGCAACAGGAAATCAACTGAAACACTGGACAGTACATTGGGCATAAAAAAAACCTCAAAGCTCACCTCCACTGTGACACACTTCCTCTAACAAGGACATACGCACTCCAACAAAGCAATACCTCCTAATCGTGCCATGCCCTATGTGCTCATGGGGGCCAACAACATTCAAACTACCAAGTGTGTCTCTGTTTTCCTGTCTGACAAAATTGTTTTGGACAATCAATAAGGGTGCTCATTACTGGAAGAGGTAAATTCTCCTTATCCTAGAAGTAAGTCATTAGTTGCCTGTAGTTCATTGTCTAGGACTGGGAATTACAAGTCCCCTCCACCCCCTTTGATATCACATGTCCATTGTTATTGCTATTGTTCTAGTCTTGTGCTGTGGGATGGTCTGTATGTCAAACATGTTGCTTATTGGACAAAAAATAAAACACTGATTGGCCAGGCAGGAAGAAGTATAGGCGGGACAAGGAGAAGAGAATTCTGGGAAGTGGAAGGCTGAGGAGACACTGCCAGCCGCCACCATGACAAACAGCATGTGAAGATGCCGGTAAGCCACAAGCCATGTGGCAAGGTATAGATTTATAGAAATGGATTAATTTAAGATGTAAGAACTAGATAGCTAGAAGCCTGAGCCATTTGCCAAACAGTTTAAACAATATAAGTCTCTGTGTTTACTTGGTTGGGTCTGAGCGGCTGTGGGACTGGCGGGTGGCAGAGATTTGTCCTGACTGTGGGCCAGGCAGGAAAACTCTAGCTACAGTCTTGTTTATGCAGACATTACCAGGATAGACTATTGCACTGGAGGCTTGGTGGTATTCTGGCTCATAGACTCTTTCTGCCATCTCTTACCAGAGATTCCCTGAGCCACAGTTGCAAATGAAGGAGATGTAATAGAGATGTATCTGTTGGGGATGTGCTGCTCAAGATTGGTTGATCTCTGCATCCTGTCTAGCTGTTGCTTTCTGGGATAGTTTCCATTGGATATAAAAAGAAGGGTCTTTGGTGAGGGGCTGTATCTACACGTATCTGTGGACAGGAGGATAAGATTTAGAATGTAGTAAGGCATTATGCTAGTCTAGATAAGTGATAGTAGTGAATTCCTTTCTAATGTCCATGACTTCATTAGCCCCAGGGAGCTGGCTAGTGTTCAGTACCACATATTATTTCCCTCCTGTTAAGTGGGCCTCAAGTCTAAATAGATAGTTGTTCATGACCACCAATATCTGAGTTCCACCAACTACATTTTTATGGATACCTTACTAAGCTGATCGTTGTTATGATTCATAGGTGATTCGGCTAGGTAGGACTGTTTATTTTCCTCTTTTGGCAGCTTGTGTAGTACTTTCTGGTACTACGGAAACTAGATGGCAGAAAAGATCCAGCTGGAATCATCCAAGTCTGTGCCCTATGTGTGTGGTGTTTTCAGCAATAGAGGCCCGCCCTCAGGCCCTAGTAGACAACCAAGAGCTATATTGAGGGTCTATATTGTTTTAGGAGTCACTTGGACTACCCTGACTAACTATTCAATAAGAGTTTCTCATTCCTGGCACTGTGTATGTGTGGGTTGGATAGAGTTGTTAATCTATAAGTCCTGTGGGTAGGATCATCAGTCCCAAAGTGACTTAACCACCATGGTGTGTGTGTGTGTGTGTGTGTGTGTGTGTGTGTGTGTGTGTGTGTGTGTGTGTATCTGTGTGTGGGTTTTGTGTGTATCTGTGTGTGGGTTTTGTGTGTATGTCTATGTGTGTCTGTTTGTGTGTTTTCCATCTTACCTCTTTCCCTAATTGTAGATTGACTGATTTTCTAATACCCTTCCCCTTCCTTCCTAGTCTTTCTAGATGGTTAGCAACCATCATGCCAACTAAGGTTGGTACCTTAGTTCACTGTACTAAGCTCTTTAAATTAAGGATGAGTTCTAACCCATCTTCTCACTATCAAGTTCCCAACCCACTCACCATCCCTTCTTATAATTAAGGCTAACTTCACTTTTCACAGAATAACTGTCCTCTATGTGTCCATATTCAAACCAACTAGAAATATTTTGTAATGTGCTAATGCCTATACAACCTTAAATGGCATGTTAGGAAAGGTGAGGAAGTCAAAGTGATCACAGAATAATATGGGTATACAGTAGCATCATCCACCCCAGAATGTGCACAGAGCTTTGGAAAGAGAAAGATGCTATCATGTTCTTTAAGTTTCAAAGACTTGGACTCTAAGGATGAATATGCAAAGGAGGGTACTCCTAAAATGTATCGTGACATTTTTGGTAAAGTAAGATAGAGTGTGCTGTATATTGGGAATGACACATAATTTATTATTGTTTAAGTGTGAGATTTGTTGAAGGGAGTTCCAGGAAATCAATCCAGATAGGTGACAAGAGATGAAACTGGAGGAAGCATTTCTGACATATCATAATCAAAGGGCTTTAAAGTATAGTGTGGTAAAGAACTATACATGAAAAAGTGCTGGGTTTTTTTTTAAAGATATAAAGTAAAACAAACACAAGAGTGGCAGAAGATACTGTCTCAGAATTCATTCATGGCAGAGAATAAGAGAAAAGCATCCTCGAGATGTTAAAGAACAATGTTTGAATGCCGCAAAGTGAGGATGTTACCCTCAACCAACATGTTCTTGATTTAATAAGATACAATAAGTTGTCCGACTTCTTTTGTGTTAAAAAATGAAAAGGAACCCAAATAAATTGATATCAAGGCACACAAATCTGAATATATTTTTATCAATACTACAAATCTCATTTGACTTCAACAGATTAGAAAAAGATTGGTTTCCATAAGTGTGCAATAGTTAAACAAGAAAAAATGATAAATGAAGTGAAAAAATAAAAAGGTATGGGATTTTAGAAGAAAAAAATTTTAAAGTGAAATACCACAGTAAAAATTAATTTTTAGTAACAATGTAAATAATAGAAACAGTTTTAGACCTCCCACATAAAATACATATTATTAAATGAAAGGAAAAGCTTCATACTTCATTCATGGTATAATGAGACATGCAGAAAATGTTCAAACATTGAGAATTTGGTCAGGTGGCTATATAGGAGAAGTATATAAAAGTCATGTGGACCTCTGAGTTGATGGTACAACAGTTATTCAGTAAACTGGACGTCTGTATGAGAAAGACTACTCTCTATTCTAAAGGGAAAGAGGAAGTCTTGTAGAACCTCAGAAACAAGTAATAGAATAGCAGACAGGCACCAAGGACAAGAGAGGTGATACTCTGCCAAGAATCCAAAGTGAACACAAATCCAACTGGCAGGCTACTCATCCTTAGGAGGGGAGGGAGTAGCTTTGCCCCAAAGGTAAGCCACATAGCCAAAGGGGAAATGGCTGGTACTCCTGACCTCAACACAAGTCCATAGCCCTCACAATCTGTGGCCCTGGTGCAGGTTTTAGTGAGACAGTAATTCCTTCAGAGGATATGCCAGCAGTGGAGAGGAATCCAACCTGTCTCTCCATAACTCAGAAGGCACTAGGAAGAAATCATTTTATTGTTAAGAAAGGAAGAAAGAGAGAGAAAGAAAGAAAGATAGAAAACTAAGCTACCCTGGGAGCCTGGGAACAGAAACAACTGCAAGTCAGGAAGTTTGGATTTAACCTAATACAACCCCAGGGACAGAGGTAGTCCTGGGAGGCAGCTGTGGTATGTGAGAAGCATGGAAAATGACAGATGTCTAGAGAAGGCTTCAGGAGGATCAGCTAAGGCAGTGAAGTGCATAACCATTTCCTTTGTGACTGGAAGTAGTTATCATCATCTGAGGATAACACTGGTGTTTGAATACCTTGAGACCAAAATCATTGGATGGATGACGATGTCAGGACCCATCTATCTGCCTTTCAGGGCAGTAGAGGCTATAAACTGAAGATCATGCCCCCACCGTGACAATACTTACCATGGAGACATTCTGTACTGATCTCACTGTTGTTTTGTTCCCGACTTTGCTATTGCATATGGGAGACATATCCCAGAGAGAACATCACTCCCTCCGTGGAGAATGATCTGTGCAGTTCAGGAAGGTGAGGTCACTTGTTTTGCACACAGATTGCAAAGATAAATGTGGCCAGAAGATGCCTCTGGTATGCAAAGAAGGCAAGAATTTAAAATAACGACAGCTCTGGAAGACATTAGATACTTGTCCAATACAGATTTAGCACAACATAAATGATAAAAATAACCAGGTTCCAAAAGCTCAAGTTATTCAATTGCATAGACAAGGATGCCGATCAGCAAGGATACAAATAACCACAAATGCTGATATGGATATATAAGGAGCAAAGAACCCTTATACACTGCTGGTAGAATGTAACTAATAGAGCCACTTTGAAAGTAACTCTGGAGGTTAGTGGAAAAACTAGAAATAGATCTATCACATGAGTTAGCAATACTCCTGGCCATGCAACCTAAGAAGTCTATATCCTAGTACAGAGAATTTTACATATCCACATGTCTTGCAGCTCTCGTAATAACTAGGAAATGGAAGCAGTCTATTGACTGGTTAATTAATAATGACAATATAGAACATATACACAACGGAATTTTATTCAGCTCTAAAGAGAAATGTCTCTAAGAAGTTTTCGCATTAGTGAATACGAATGGGGAGAAATACACTAAACCAAGTAAGCCAGGCTGAGTGTCCTTTCTTATGTATGGATCCTAACTTCAACTCATTATTTTAGTGGGTTTAACCTGGAGTACCTCCAGAGGCCAGGAAACTTGAAAAGGGGACATTGTGGGCAACTTAAGAAACAGGATACATGTTGCACATAGATGGAAAGGGGTAGCAATAGAGACAGAAAATTACAAACAGGGAGATGGTGGAGGTTAAGAAGAAGTGGAGAAGAGATGAGATAGTTAATCAAAACTATGAAAAAGCCACAGAGAAACCTACAGTCTGGTTAACCAATTGAAAACCATGGAGTCAGTTGACAGACACCTGAAAAAGACAGATAATGCTGTTCATAGAATTCATATATTTTTAAGTGTTAGTGCCAGCTGTGAGATGCTTGCACAGGAATTATTGGTCAAGGGGACTCCAGAGGCCCCCAAAACAATGCAAATTTTACCTTGGCTCTTCACTATTCACTAGACCTGTTTGATAATAGATGAATATACCACACACCATGAATGCAAAATTATTGAGAACTATAGCTAAAGGCTTCCTCACTGTTGGCTGACTTTGATAGTGCCAGATGATGCTGTACACGATACTGGAGAGTAGAGTTAGCCACTGTTTTACTCTATGAATTACAACACTAACCTACCAGGCCAAAATATATCCTCCTTTCCAGTAGTAGCCCAACTGCTATGGGAGTAACTTAACCTCTCCCTGGTTGGATTTGTGGCTCACTCCAAAGGAGGAAATGAATTCTAGTAATGTGAAACCTGTCAAAATTCCCATAACTAAGGAGGTCATAAGCCTTAGGACAAAACTTGCTAACAATGTTTAACAAAGCTGATATAACATCAAATCTTCTTCTAAATTTGTATTTACAACCACACACAAGGGCTACTGTAAGCCATAATGAGAGAATTGGGACCATTATTATTTAGATTTATAATTGAAGTACATATATTAATTATTCTCACTTTTATTTTCTCATGTTTTCTTAGACCCCCTTAAGTGACTAATTGTAATGGCAACAATAACACTCCCAGAAGATGTCAACTATTAAATGAAAATGACAGTGCAGGGCACAGGATACCTCCCTATGAGTCAGGAAGGCCACAGGGGTTTGTTCAAAAACACAGGCTATTACTATTGCCCTTGGTAACCAACAACACATTTTGGCTGTTGGACAGAGAAATCAATCTCAAACTGACCAGTAAAATTCCTCTCTGTTGGCAAGCTTTCATAATGGACAGTGTTTTGTAGGCTGCTAAGGGAAAAAAAAGCGTCAGCAGTATTACTTAGCATAGAACCCTGCAATTTGTAATGCTAACCTCCACGGCAAGATGTGCTAGATGGTGAATAACATCATGACAATTATGGGGTAGCTAAGTGTGATCTGACTAGGTTTGAGGTCTGTTTCACAGGAGGGAATTTCATACCTGGCTCAATAATCTTGACCAAAAGCTAACGGCTAGAGAGATCAGAGGTCTTGTGATGAAACCCTGTTGTTATTTTGATAAATTATCATGTTGCATATTATTACCTTCTAAATATTTATGTTGAGACCCATAGACTCTGGCTGCTCTCAAACCTTTATCAGTGAGCTTCTTCTTGTAGTAGACAGTAGTCAATATAGAGATGTATAAGTAGTCAAAGTGCTAAGAATAAAAGACCAAGTATTCAGCTCTAAACGGGGCATCTTTATCAACTCCATTTCCCCTAAGGCACAGGGAACATCATGGAAGAAGGGGCAGAAAGAACTTGAGAGATAGAGGATGGCGAGTTTTGCTGTGACATGCTGTTTTCTGGACACAGCATGACTATAGCACTCATAAACTCACAGCAGTTGGGGTTATCTGTAAAATACCTGCACAAGAGGAAGCCATCTCCAATTCCATAGATGGGGAAAGCCTTCTCCAGGACCCATTCCATATTGAGGATCTGTGGTGGTATTGTGCTCCCCAAAATATTGTGCACCCTAATAAACTTATCTGGGGTCAGAGACAGAACAGCCACTAGATACAAAGGCTAGAAAATGGTGGCACTCACGCCTTTAATCCTAGCATTCCAGAGACAGAAATCCCTCTGGATCTCTGTGAGTTCAAGGCCACATTGGAAACAGCCAGGCATGGTGACACACACCTTTAATCCCAAGAAGTGAGCTTTTAATCCCAGGGAGTGATGGCAGAAAGGAAAGATATGTAAGGCATGAAGACCAGGAACTAGAAACATTTGCCTGGATAAGCTTTTAGGTTTTGAGCAGCACAGTTCAGCTGAAAGCCATTTGGATATGAGGACACAGAGGCTTCCAGTCTGAGGAAACAAGATCAGCTGAGAAGTTGGCCAGGTGAGGTGGCTGTGGCCTGTTCTGATTCTCTGATCCGGCGTTCACCCCAATAACTGGCCTCAGGTTTGACTTTATTAATAAGAACATTCTAAGATTCCTGCTGCAAGGATCTATTGGAAATGATAGCTTCTGAAGATGAAGATTCATTCTTTTTTTTTTTTTAAGGTGTGGACACTTGGAGGTTTCCCATGTTCCAATGAATGGCCTGACACCCAAAAATACATGGGCAGCACAAACTGGACTTTGTAAGTTATCAAAACATAAAACTACAAAAGAAAAAAAAAAGAGGAGACATGAAGTTGGAAGGGGGAAGTGTTAGGGTTTATGATAGCAAGTTGGAGGAGGAATTGGGATGCATATCTTCACATTTCATTGTATACATGAGTGAAATTCTCAAGACTAAAAATGTACTTAAAAAGTAGTATTCTGAAGAAAATCGGTAACTCTTTATAAAAAATATTATATAGCAACAATTACATTAGTGATTATCAGAACAACTATCATGCTCATATGTATGTGATAATTGCACAATATAAAGTTTCATCTCCATATGAGCTTTTACTTTAGGGAAACACTACTTAACCAGAAGTTTGTTTAAAGGTAAAACACCAATGAACCAGGCGTCAATGGCATAAAGACGCATTACATACTGAGTATAACCAAGACAATTTATTGAACACAAAAAAATCTCAATTTTCCTATCTTTACTTGAACAATATAAAATTCAAGTGAAACGTTGGAATTTATGAATCTAACTCTAAGACCTCACAGATGTATAGGCAGTTAAATTATGTTCATTATTACTAGGAAAAAATAATCAGTATTAAAAAAAAGAGTAATATCTCTTGAATATGCCTGTAGAATTTTCTTTGGTTGATAGACTTAAATGTCTCACTTTCTTATCAAAGATTCACATGGAGCACATGGCAAAACATAGTTGAATAAAAATGGATTAAATTACAGGAGTTAGCTAGCGAAAAGCCTAAGCCATTAGGCCATATAATTTGTAAGTAATATAAGCCTCTGTGTGTTTACTTGTCCAAGCAGCTGCGGGATGGGCAGGACACAGGAAAACTTCTGACTATACATTTCAGTAAAGTATGTTTTGTAATCGTGGTAGAAGTTTACTTCTTCCCTATAATTTTAAGATCCACCTGATTGGATATCCAGTATAGTGGGCATGCACATCTGTGCTGCTGTCCAAATCAAATTGCTCTGAGAGATTTGGCTTCTGCTCCAATGATGCTTACTGCCAAGCACCATGGTATTACAGTTTAGTGGAAAATATATTATGTATATACTGAGACAGAGTGCTGGCATCTCAGTTAATTACTAGCAGTATAACAGAAAGACGAGAATCTAGAAACCAGGACCCAGCAATACCATTAACTCCCCTCTTGGCCTGCCTTAGCACTTCGACTCTTGGGATATCAATCTTTGACATAGTGAGCATGTAATTTACAAATATTTTATGGGTTGAGTTTTGAGTAAAATAAAAACAGGGTTCCTCAAGGTTTTGGTGGAGGGACCATAGCAAATCTGTTTAAAGTGTGGTGCAAATCTGATAAGCAATAGGTAGCAATAAGTACAAAGTATGTCAGTGGTTGGGTAGTAAACAGCCACCACAGCTGTCTCAACACAGAAAATGCTTTCATCTGGGGTGGGAGGTTGTTTTGTTTTAGTATTTTTTTTTCTTCAGAGCACTGAGACTTCACAGACCTCAATTTGGAAAAATGATAGGCTAAGTAATATTCCATGCCATTTCTAAGCACAAAAGCATAGCTATTTCTCAAAAGAAGACATGTGAGATCTGAATGTAGACAGGAATTGAGTACAGCTTGCCAAGAACAAGGACTGAGATAAAGGAAGGTGACAGTGATTGGGGCTCACTGCTCCAGGTGCAAAGATAATCACATTGATGCTCATTACTATATACAACTAATGTTTATCAAAAATTTTTAAAAGAAGAAAACCCATTAGTGACCAGTGGATCATAAAAAGGTGCTCAACATCACCAGTCATCAGGGAAATGGAAATTAAGATGGCAATTGAGCATTTCTTCACATCTGTTATCATTTAAAAATGCCAAAGGTAGCAAAGCTTGATGAGAATGTGGAGACCAGAAAATGCTCATACATTGATGGCAGAGATGGAAGTTCATACAGCCAATTTAGAAAACATATAGTCTAGCAGTCTACCTTCTAGATATACAGACACGTAAAAGGAAGTTGGTATGTAGAAAAGACATCTGTTCAATGTGTTCACTGAAGTATTGCTCTCATTACTCAGGATATGAACACTGCTAAGTGGTAATCAATTAATGACTCCCTAATAACATCAAATGTGGAATCTGAAAATCAGAAGTCAGCTCACAGAAATAAAGCAAGGCTTGTGAGGACCAGGGAAGGCACAGTGACTGGGAGATGTTTTTCAAAGCATTAAAATTCTGTTTAGGATGAATAAGTTAAGATGTATTATGATTAATAATGTGTTGTGTATGCCCAAATTGCTAAAAGGGTAAATCTTGAGTGTTCTGACCTAGAAAATATTTGAAAATGTTTAGTATTCAAGACAATATATGTGCTAGTAGGCTTGATTTATTCCATAAAAGCAGTTTTTATGAGCTATTTCTTTAAAAGCTAAATAAAACTAGAAATAATTCTTATGTAGAATGACACTTGTAAAATATAAGATATAGAGAAATATATGGATAAACTCTCAACAAAAAATATGAATACAACTTAGGTGAAACAGGTTTGGGCTATTTATAATTGAAATTTGTAACTTTTTTTTACCTAAATAAATTATGTAAGAGAATAAAAAATAAAATATTCCCATTATTTTCCACTCCGAACATGACATACTATGTCGACCAATATTATGGCTCAGCATAGACTAAGCAAGAATGTACTTCCTTACACACACACATACACACACACACACACAGAGAACAATTTATTATTATCAATATTTCCATACTTATTTAGTCACCAGTTCTATATACTGTTTATTTTTTTATATATAAACATATTTCCTAGTATAAAGTACTACTGTAGCAAAGCAAAAAACACTAATTTGTTTAGTAAATAGCAACACACTTAATACACTCTTTCAAGATGCATATGTACCTATTTGAGGATGTTGGTTGGAATTATAACTTTAGTTGTATTCCTTATAAACCCAGTTGAAAGTGATCGAAAGATTTGATTTCCTATATATCATTGCAAAGCAGAGCTCAGAGTATACTGAATATTAAAGAATCCAAGATTAATTATTTTCTGCTCTCTTGAAATATGCCTGAGCCCAGAAGATACTGCCATAAAAGAGACTTACTTAATTCACATCAGCTTAAAATAACTTGGCTGTGGCAAAGCATGACCAGACAGCTGCCTCCAGCCCCACTCCTACATTCAGTTCATGTTTAATGAACTATTTTGGTTATATAATGAGTTATTGCTCAGCTTCCCTGGACCTGCTATCTTGAACAGCTTCCAAGGCTTTGAGACTTTAAGGAAAAAAAAAAACATAGAACAAGGCAGAAAAAATGAATATGTGATTCCTGGTAATTTCCACCTTCAGCACCAAATGCAAAGACTAGGAGACCTAGGACAGCAGATTTACACTGTGCTCATCAGGAGCGACAGGATGCATTTCAGATAGACAATTTCCTTCTGTTTTCTGCTCTGGTAAGTTTTTATTTAAATGTAGATGTTTGACTGGAACATCAAAGAATATCTTTTTGTGGAGTGTATATCCAATTATTGTGACAATAGTCAGCAAAGAAAAATTAATTTCATGTGAAAAATGATAAAGCTCAAACAAAATGTGACCCTGAACACATGCATTCACAACGTTTTTTAAAGGAACTGCCCATTTTTCTCAGTGGCTCACAAACAGACTTAATTACACAGGAAACACACTTGCTTGTAAATTTAAGTTTTGAATATGAAAAAATATTGGCTGCAATATTTTTCATTTAAAGCCTGACATCTTACATCTCTGAGTATAGAAACTTCCATCCTAGATATTTTTGATTAAGGATCCTTTCTGATTAGGAAACAGAAAATGTATCATAAGGAAGATATTAATTATGGCTTTTTGAAATAGAAATAAAAAGTGATGCAAATGTATAGAAGCAACATTGAAGGGGGTATATGTACCGGTGAGGTCCATAGGCAAGTTTAAATATCTGTAAGCATTGTTCAGGGTAATTATAAAAATTATCCCCGTTAGAATAATAGCCTAGCATGTCATAGAATCAAATGAAGAAATCATTGATTTTTTTGTCCTAAAAATGGATATTACAGCATGGTGGGGAGATGGCATCTTGCTTTAGCACACAGTCCTAGAAATCTGAGAAATAAAGAAATTCAGGATGCATCTTCAGTAGTGTTGGGACATATGCAAATGGACTATACGGCAAGTGGCAGGAAGCCATTTTTTTTTTTT
>CABHPR010118663.1:6803-23429 GCA_902168415.1 Peromyscus melanophrys | reverse complement strand
AGAGAGAGAGAGAGAGAGAGAGAGAGAGAGAGAGAGAGAGAGAGAGATGAGGCCATGAATTTTGAGCCTAGGCAGACAAGGAGGAGAGTTTTCACTGGTCGGTTTTTTTGTTAACTTGCCACAAGCTAGAGTCATCTAGGAGGAAGGAATCGAAATTGAGAAAATGTTTCCATCAGCTTGGCATGTAGACAAGTCTGTGGGATGTTTCCTTGATTATTGATTGATGCGGAAGGGCCCAGTCCAGTATAAGCAAAGCCACCTCTAGACAAGTAGTCCTGGGAGGTGTAAGAAAGCAGGCAAGCCATTTAGTATCACCCTCTGTGGTCCCACTTCAGTCCCTGCCTAAAGGTTCCTGCCTATAGTTCCTGCCCTGACTTCCTTCAGTCATGGACTGTAATGTAGAAGGGAAGTGTAAGCCAAATAAACCCTTTCCTCCCCAAGTTGCTTTTGTCTTCATATTTTATCACAGTGATAAACAGCAAACTAAGACAGAGTTGGAAGGAGGGAAGGAAGAGAATTTATATAAATACAGTACTCATATATGAAATTCTAAAAGTAAATACTTTTTAAAAAGAATTTCTCCTTTTTTTCATAGTTTTCTACATCTATAAATTAGTATTGAAGTTGGCAAGTGTCTTAGAGTTTCTATTGCTGTGCTGAAAAACCATGACTAAAAAGCAAATTAAGAAGGAAAGGGTTTATTCAACTTACACTTCCACATAGCTGTTCATCATTAAAGTCAGTCAGGACAGGAACTCAAATAGAGCAGAATCTTGGAGGCAGGAACTGATGCAGAGAAACTACTTACTGGCTTGCTTCCCCTGGCTTCCTCAGCCTGCTTTCTTGTAGAACCCAGGACCACCAGCCCAGGGATGGCACCACCCACAATGGGCTGAGCCTTCCCCCATTGTTCACTGAGAAAATGCCTTACAGCTGGATCTCATGGAAACATTTCCTCAACTGAGGCTCCTTCCTCTCTGATGACTCTAGCTTGTGTCAAGTTGACACACAAAACCAGCCAGTACAGGAAGATAAGACTTTCACATTAATTTGAACATCAAAAAAAAAAAAAAAAGATTATCAAGAAAACATATCTTGGATTCCTAGAAAGTGGAAATTTGTACCATAAGAAACAGCATTGGCTCCAACTGTAGGCTTTTCCCAGGCCCCATCCTCTATTATTAGTTTCAGCTATAAGACCAACTACCCGAGACCCTCTAGGCAGAACAAAGTTCAGTACTCTGGCAAGTATTAACAGTGTGTCCAACCTTCTGTGACATACCACTGTCATTTACAAAGGTCATGTTCAAAAATAGTGCAGTTGGGCCATCTGGTTAAGATGCCTACCAGCCAAGGCTGACAACCTGAGTTCAATCACCAGGACTCACACAGTAGAAAGAACGAACTGACTCCTGCAAGTTGTTCTTCAACCACCGCACACATGGTGGCAGGGTGTACCCACACACAAACATACACACACACACACACACACACACACACACACACACACACGAAAACAAATGAGCAAGAACTGTATAATTGAATTACAAAAAAATTTGCAAAAACAGTCTCATGTTTGGGGATTATGATTTTTGTGTTGGGCTACATACACAGCTTTCTGGGGGCACATGTGGGCTACAGGTTGGGCATGAATGACACAGGTTTACCTGAAGACTTTTTTGGGAGAAAATTGCATGCACTAGGAAGGCATTCTGAAGTCCTTTTGGTAAGTGAAACCTAACTACAAAGAATACTATAATTTCGTAGAACTTTGCTGGCATTTTCTTTCAGAAATAATGGCGTCCATCATTGTGCCTCTTTCAGCTAAAAACTGTATTTTCTGATCTGAGAGTCTACTTATCTATAAAATCAATCTTATGATCTACTTTTCTAGTTCTTTATAACCAAATACATTATTGTTGGTTTTAAAAAAAAAAAAATGGTGTGTGCACGCGCGCGTGTGTAGGTTTGTACACGTGAACACAATGAACACAGGCAGCTGAGGCCAGCAGAGGGTGTTGGGTTCCCTGGAGTTGGAATTACAGGCGGTTGGTTGTCAGCTGCACACATGGATCTGGAAACTGTCCTCCAGAGAGAACATGAAATATCCAGCGAATAATTCTTTTCTTCTCGATCTCACGATTCTCCTGCCTCAGCCTCCCTAGTGATGAGATTACTTGCATGTACTACACTGCTCACTTGGAGTGGTAACAGCTTCAGATTTTTAAGGTTGAAGACGATATTACACTGGTTATTTCCTCTCCAGCAGCATTTTAACGAGTGAAAAATATCTTGGGAATATTATGAAATTACTCGTATGTATCTGCAATGAAAAGAGCGGAAAAACAACTTAAACCACGCGGGACAGGTCGGCCACAAATTACGGATCGCAAGAGTAGCGGTGGCCCACCGTCGCCGGAAGTGGACTCGGAAGTAGCACTTCACCCCCCGCAGCCTGCTGGGACTTGTAGTTCCAGCCCTGGATGATGCCCTGGAGTCCTGCGATACCAGGTGTGGGTCCTACCTACGCAAGAGGTGAGCAGGGCTGGGCTGCCTCAGGGGCAGACAGTGGTGTCCTGGTCCAGACGAGGGGGCGCCGCGACCCGGAGCCAGGCTCAGAGGCTGGGAACGCGCCCTGTGGCCGCAGCCCCACGTGCTAGCAGCCGCGGTACCCCGAATCACGCCCCGGGACAAGGCCACCCCACGGAGGCCAGGCCCCCGCGGCAGAGCAAACTGCGGCTCCGAGGACGCTCTCCTCCTGCTCGGCCGAGCGCTGGCCTGGGCGGGACTGAGGACTTCGTAGTTGGCCTTCTTGGCTCCAGTCGAGTGACTTGGCCTTTTTCCAAAGATGGTATTGGTGGACATCAGGAGACCACGAGGGACTCCTGAGAGATCCCGAGGGGTACTGAGGTTTCGGCTGCGCAGCACTGCCACCTGCATCCTAGAAACCAGTTAGATTTCTGAGAATAAGGTCGGGGAAGAGGTATTCAGTAGCTGGAACACACGTTAGGAGAAGTTAGAGAACCTGAGAAAACCTACTCCAGAACCTAAGCACAGAATTAGGGAGGTCTGAGGAGATGGCACGCCTAGAGAACTATCTTTTGAAGAATCTGCCCCTGCCTGAGAAGCAAGCTCTGGGTGATTTGGAGTTTCACCAAAAATGCCTCATCTCTGAACTGAACCCAGGTTTTCTTTCTTAGAACAAAATAGAACATCAGCATTGAATACCTGCCTAGAGTCAGATCGTGTACCATGTGGTTTGTCTCTTTATTGTCAAGTTCATTGTGAAACTGGGTATTTAATTCAAAGGGGAACAAGGACCTTGGGGCATTAAAATATATATCTAGCAAATCGTATCTTTGGGTTCTGCATGGATGTCTGCTGACTGTGGAGTTCTGCATTAGTTCTCACTACACTGCCTTGCCACCTGTGGAGCACTACTCAAGCATCCATCCAGGTTCTGCTACTGAAGGACTCTTTGGAGCATGTTTTCCCTGTTGCCTGGAAGTTGGCTTTTTCTTATCAGACATTTCCTTCACATGTATTGCATCTTCGTTGCTAAGACCAAAATATCTTGGGTACTGAGTTTGTAAGGAGCAAATATTTACTTCTCATGGTTCGGTTGTTTTAGTCTATCAGCACTTGACCCGGTTTCAGACCTAGGAAACAGGAGTGTTCACCTCATGTGGGATAGGACCTGGATCCCAATATCATCTTTAAGAGCACTCCCCCAGTGACCTAAATTCTCCCTACTAGGTCCTGCCTCCTGAAGACTTCACCTCCTCCCGGTAGTGCCAGAGGTTGGTAATCAATCCTCTCAAAAACCAAGACGAAAACTGTAGCTTGTTGGAGAGAAAAGTGAATATATGTCAAGCCTGATGCTAAGTGGCCTTGGGAAAACAAGATTATAAACTGAAGGCTTTTGCCAGGCAGTGGTGGCGCACGCCTGTAATCCCAGCATGCGGGAGGCAGAGGCAGGTGGATCTCTATGAGTTCGAGGCCAGCCTGGTCTACTGAGTGAGTTCTAGGACAGCCAGGGCTGCACTGAGAAACACTGTCTCAAAAAAAATAAATAAATAAATAAATAAATAAATAAAAATAAAAAACCCTGAAGTTTTTCTTCAAAGAAAAACTTGTTGAGTAGATTGTGTGTATTTAAAAAATATGCATTTGATGGTTAATCTTGACAGCTTGATTGAACTGAGATCCTAGGAATGAGTAAAGCACACTTCTTGAGGGGATTATGAGGTCCTGAGGGCTCTAGCCTCAAGAATGTTTCACTGGTGGATCTTTGAAACTATTGGAAGGTGGGGAACTGTGGAAGCTGGGGCCTGATTGGAGGAACTGGGTCCCTGGGTTGAGGCGTGACCTTGGGAGCCGTATCTTACCCTGGCTCTTTCCTCTTGTTCTATGTTGTGCCTGCCATGAGTTGAAGAGCATGCTTCCCACAGTCTCCCACTATGAAGGAGTGAAACCTCTACCACCGTGATTCAAAGCAGACCCTTTCTCCGTTAGTTGCTCATTCTGGTATTTCGGTTACAGCGACAAGGAAGGGATTGACCCCTGCGTATTAACAGTGATCGCTGTTAACTGTGATGGTGACAGTCCTGAGGACTTAATTGAACAACCATGCAGTGGTCACAGAAACATGCCTAAAAAGGTACATCAAAATCATGTGGTGGTTTTTCAAACTTAAGATTCCTAGCCCTGCCAGAAGGAAAGAGAACAGCGCTCCTTTCTCATCCTCCTAATCTCTGTGCACCCAGCATTTTATTGTGAGATACCTCTACATACACTTAATGCCAAGTGTTTCCAGTGGGAGGTAAGATGAGTTGCCTAACTAGATCTTTTTTTGGGGGGGTGGGGGCGGAGGGTTTCAAGATAGGATTTCTTTGTGTAGCTTTGGCACCTTTCCTGGAACTCACTCTGTAGCCCAGGCTGGCCTCGAACTCACAGAGATCCGCCTACCTCTGCCTCCGGCATGCTGGGATTAAAAGCATGCACCACTACCACCCGGCCTAACTAGATCTTTTATGCTCTATTTTCACTGTTCCCTTTCACCAATATGTCTGCATATTTAATTACAATAAAAAATAAGGCAGCCTCCACTCACAGACATGCACACAAACACACGTATGTACACAGAAATAACAGCTTCTTGCTATCTCCATAAAACTACACATAGAAAGTTACCTCAGGCTTGAGGCTTAACACCATAGAGTGCTTGAGTGGACGGGACCCCTTCTTTGCTCTGATGCTAACGTTTTTATGACACTGAGAAACTGTGACTTTAAGCTGAAGGGCAAGGTCTTGTGTCCTTTCTTGCAGAGAGCAGCAGACCCAGGCCATTCCTCATAAGTAAGTAGGCCATCCAAGAGTGGCAGCAAATGTCTGTCATCCCAGCATTGAGATGGCAGGATACTCCCAAGTTCAAGGCCAGCCTGGGCTAGATAATAAGACTCTATACATTTCTTTTTAATTTAAGGGCTTTACTTTCCCAGTGCTTTTCTAGGTACCAGAGTTTGTCCTTGATGTCTGCTGAAAGGCTTTCAGTTTAGCCTCCTTCCGTTTTCCAGTGTGACCTCCTCCTTCTCTGTGACCATGGGAAAGTAATTTCATCATGGACCTTGCTTTCCTCATCCGTAAAATGAGGCATTGGCTGTGATGATTTTTAGGCTGTCTTTTAGTTGTATCATCTCCTTATTATTTAAACTGAATATTTGTCAACCAGATTCCAAGTCAGTTGTGCTAGGTACTGGGCACTAACAGCTTAGTTGAGCAGGACCCTGTCATTTGGAACTGTACAGCCAGTCATAATAAAGGTATGGCAGAGATGCTATGATGTCGCCAAGGAGGAAGTCCCTGGTGCATCCTGATGCTTTGGGAGGGGACTTGTGAATTGGTCTGAGGCTGGAAGTTCTGGAGTGGAGAGAAATGAATGAATGAGCAGAGACAACGTGGAAAGAACTCTGGTAGACGATGCTGTCTTTAGATGACTCCAGGAATGACGTCATGTTTGCCAGCACCTGCACTACCGTTTCCCACCCCTAACTGAATTGCTAGATATGGTAGGAGAGACTCTGACATGGAAGTGGAAAGTCAGATGACGACCATCTGTAGCTCTAAACAGTTTGGTATTTGTCCAGTAGGAATATGAGACTCCTATCCTGACCTTCCTCTATACTTGGCCTTAGGATATTAGTCCACTTTCCCACAGTACGTTAGCCACATCTCCTGAAGCCTGGCAGCCTGTTTCCTGAGTTGCCACCTCAGCCTCAGGTGAGAACTGTCTTAGCTAATCCAGGTTATCAGACAGCCCTGCCCCCTGAAGCCCTAGCTGTTGAGCACTTCCCTGACACGTGACTGAATTTAGCGCCTATCATTCTTCTTTTTTTTTTTTGGTTTTTCGAGACAGGGTTTCCCTGTGTAGCTTTGCACCTTTCCTGGAGCTCACTTGGTAGCCCAGGCTGGCCTCGAACTCACGGAGATCCGCCTGGCTCTGCCTCCCGAGTGCTGGGATTAAAGGCGTGCGCCACCACCGCCCGGCCGCCTATCATTCTTAACATGTTCTCTCACTCTGCTTTTCAAAGTGTGGCTTGTTGGCTAGTACCAGCCGTGAAGGCATAAGCAATAGAAATTGAGGGTAAATGTTTATTAAACAACAACATGGTGCTTTACCACAGGTGGTTTGAGAACTATTGTTCCATTAGACAAAAGCCTGGAGAGGAGACTCATGAAGTTTAATGATTAAATAATTGGATTCCTTTTGTGTGCCAGGTCCCCGCTTGAGGCCTTGGGGAATAAATGTCAGCCTCTCTGTGCTGGGGAACTTAATGGGGATGGAGTGAATGCCAGAACGTGAAGAGAGAAGATGAGCCAAGTCATATAAAGAGTATGAAGAAATTAAACCCAGAGAAGCGGTAGTGAGTGCATTCTGATTTGATGGTCAAGAGAGCACATCTGGAAGGCAGCAGCTCGGCTGAGACCTGCATGACAAGGAGCCAGGTGTGAGATGTGGAAAAAGAACATTCTGGACAGAAACAGCTATGTTGGTTGTTTTTTAACTCTTCTCTTTTGGGGGGCCCGCCACCCAGCTCCCCAATAAATCACACACAGAGACTTATTCTTAATTATAATTGCCCGGCCTTAGCATGGCTTAGTTTCTAGCCAGCTTTTCTTAACTTATCCTGTCTAGCTTTTGCCTCTGGGCTTTTCCCATTCTCTTACTTCTTACTCTGTGGCTTACTGTGTAGCTAAGTGGCTGGCCCTTGGAGTCCTCCCCCTTCCTTCTCTGGCTCCTAGATCTCTCCTCCCAGTTTTCTCCTTCTATATATACTCTGCCTGCCTGCCTGCCAACCCTGCCTATCCTTGCCATTGGCCGTTCAGTTCTTTTTTTTTTTTTTTTTTTTTTTTTGGTTTTTCGAGATCGGGTTTCTCTGTGTAGTTTTAGTACCTGTCCTGGATATGACTCTGTAGACCAGGCTGGCCTCGAACTCACAGAGATCCGCCTGGCTCTGCCTCTTGAGTGCTGGAATTTAGGCGTGTGTCACCACTGCCTCGCGGCCATTCAGATCTTTATTAGACCATCATGTGTTTTAGACAGGCACAGTAACACAGCTTCACAGAGCTAAACAAATGCAACATAAACAAAAGTAACATACTTTAAAATAGTATTCTACTCCACAGCTAGTCTGGAGAATAAGTTTGGTGTGGCTCAAGGACCATGACCTCTAAAGAAAGCCAACTGTCATACGAGAAGTGGTTGAGGTTTGGGGGCTGTTGCTCCTTACAAGAAGCTACTTTCCATTTTCCTAAATGTAAGCCCCTTGAGACACATTAGTAGCCTGGCCCCTCTCCCGAGGACCTCCAACCGCCAGGTTCCACCCACAGAACCCTCTAACTGCCCTAACAGCTAGACCCAGCCTGCACCCTACATAGTGAAAAGCCCAGGCTCTGGACTTGAAATCCCACCGATCCCCATCCTGAAAAGCTTCACCCCCTCAAGAAGCTGTTTAAACACTGTCTCCTACTCAGTTCCCTGCTGTTTTTCACCTGAGCAGAGGCAGCCACCCTCCTGTTTTTTCCCTTTCAATAAACCTCTTGTGTGAGATTTGTTGTGCAGTGTGACTTTGTGGTATTCCTTGGCTCCCGGCTGCCAGGATACCCTTCCATCTGAGCTGTAACACTTACACTGAATGGGTCATATTTTCTTTCCCTACTGTGCTTTTTTTCTTTTTTTCAGAACTCTTAAGGCAGGAAAGTTTGAGTTTTAGTACCCGCAGTCTGCTCCCACAGCTGGTTGGCTTATAGTATATTGTATTATATATGTTATAGGCTTTAATTTGGTATTATCATTGCTGATGTATTTGTCTTTCATCCAAGAACTAGCTTGTCAGGCAAAAAGATTTCCATTTTGTTTCTTATAGCTCTAACAGTTATGAAAGTAGTATACTGATTAAATGGACATTTAGTCAAAAATAAGTGAAATGGAATGGAATGTACAGGACTCTGGTCTTTCACAAGAAGAATACAAGAATATCTTAGCAGCTCTGCTCAAAAACAGGGAAGAAAAACCTATCTTTTTGTTGTTGTTGTTTGTTTGTTTGGTTGGTTGGTTGGTTTTTCAAGATAGGGTTTCTCTGTATAACTTCCCTGGCTATCCTGGAACTCACTTTGTAGACCAGGCTGACCTCGAACTCACAGAGATCCACTTAGCTCTACTTCCCAAGCGCGAGGATTAAAGGTGTGTGCCACCACCGCCCAGCGAAATACCTGTCTGTCTTCTGGACCCAGGTTTCCCTCTCCCAGTGGAAACCCAAAAGATATAACTATAAGCACAAACTAAGGACTGAGGCTATAGTACAATACAGTGCTGGAGTATTTGACTAGCATGCATGAGATCCTTGGTTCAATCCCAAGCACCACGGGGGTTGGTGGGGGGCGGGGAGGAGGAGGAAGAGGAGGAAGAAGAAGAAAGCAAGGATGCTAAATTTTGAGTTACCAAATGTTCAGGCCTGAGATCCTCCTATTCTGGAATCCTTTCTTCTTACCACTAAATTCTCTGTTTCCTAGGAGAGTCAAACACAAATTCTGTGGAGAATCTTCAAGAGAAAGGCCTGCAGGGAGCTGGAGAGATGACTCAGAGACTAAGAGCACCTGTGGCCCTTGCAAGTTCAGTTCCCAGCACCCACATCGTGGCTCACAACCATCCATAACTCCAGTTCTAGGGGATCCAATGCCCTCTTCCGACCTCCATAAGTACCGGGCAGGCATGTGGTACACAGACATACATGCAGGCAAAACACTTATACAAATGAAATAAAAATATTTAGAAAGAGAGAAGACTTCAGATTTGCCATAGTAGTTTTCCTAGTGACTAATTTTGGAAGAGATGGCCAGTCAGTACCTGGAAGTTGAATTTACATTGTGAATCTTCAAGAAGTACACACAGATGTTGAAATAGATTCCTGTCAGTGATTTCACAAACACTGAAAGTGAAAAAAGATTTATCTTTGAAGTTCCAAGCCAAATGGCCAGACAGGTCTCCTCTGTGAAGTTGTGTAAGAAGCCTCTCAGGAAAACAGTCCTCTTCATAACTGAGAAAAGGAATAAGCGGGGAGTGTCATCCCCTAGACCACTGCTCAGAGAATCTTCAAGTTAAACTCACATCTGATGTAACAGAACCAACAGGTACCTCTGTTGTTCCCTAGTGAGACAACTTGCCAAAATGTCCAGTTCAAAGGCTCCTTAGTTCCCTTTGACTGTGAAGTAAAGACATTTGTAGATGGAAGCCACCATTAGTCTGCAGTCTTCAGAGAAACCACACAAAGGAACCTGTAACTGTAATGACTCCAGGAAGGTGCTTATCACAACCCAGATGGTCAACTCAAGAAACCCACTTCAGAGACACTATACAGATGGTCAGTGTGGTGAGAACTTCACTCAGAACTAATGCTTCATCAGAGAGACTGCCTGAAAGGAAAAGCCTGCGGGTGAGCCTTGTGGGACAGGCTTCACCGGGAGCTTGTCTGCTGTCCATCAAGCAGTCCCCATGGATGGGAAACCCTACACGTGTGACAGGTGTGGGAAGGGCTTCACCAGGAGCTCAAGTCTGCTTGTCCATCATGCTGTCCACACAGGTGAGAAACCCTATACGTGTGACAGCTGTGGGAAGGGCTTCAGCCAGAGCTCCAAGCTGCACATCCACCAGAGAGTCCACACCGGAGAGAAGCCCTATGAGTGTGAGGAGTGTGGCATGAGCTTCAGTCAGCGGTCAAACCTGCACATCCACCAGCGTGTCCACACAGGAGAGAGGCCCTACAAGTGTGGGGAATGTGGGAAAGGCTTCAGCCAGAGCTCCAATCTCCACATCCACCGGTGCGTCCACACGGGAGAGAAGCCTTACCAGTGTTGTGAATGTGGGAAAGGCTTCAGCCAGAGCTCAGACCTTCGAATCCACCTCAGAGTGCACACTGGGGAAAAGCCCTACCACTGTGGCAAGTGCGGGAAGGGCTTCAGCCAGAGCTCCAAACTCCTCATTCATCAGAGAGTGCACACTGGAGAGAAGCCCTATGAATGCAACAAGTGTGGAAAGAGCTTCAGCCAGAGCTCCAACCTGCACATCCACCAGCGGGTTCACAGGAAGGACCTTCATTGAGCAATGAGTCCGCTCTGGGGTTCAGGATACTTTTATTATGAAGATAAATGTTTCATGGCCGAGGGCACAGATCAGTGGTAGAGCGCTTGCCTAGCATGGATAAAGCCCTGGGTTTGAGTTCCAGTACCCACCCCACAAAACTTCCAGCTTAATACTTTGTTCTTGAAGGAGTGTGTGTGATCATGTATAAAGGGTTACACGTGCTCTGCAGGTATGTGCATGCATGTTTGCACATGTTTGTGGAGGTCAGAGGACATCTCAGGTGCTCAGATGCTTGTCACCTTTTTGTTTGAGACTGGGGTCGGTCACTTGTGGTATGGAATGTCACTGAGTAAGCTAGGCAGCGAGTTCCATGGATCTACCTGTCTCCACTTCTCGGCTCACCCTGGCAAGGATTACATGTGTGTGATACCACACCCAACTTTATGTGGAGTCTGTCTCAAGCTTGCAGGACAAGAGCTTTACTGACTGAGCTATCTCCCCATACCCCGGCTTAAATACTTTTGACTCTTACCTTTGTATTCCTCAAAAGACAGAGATAGTAAGGGTTATTCAGATGTAACCCCTCACAGGAAAAAAAAAAAAATCAATCCTTCATTAAAAGTATCTGAGCACCCAGCATATTTCATGTTCTACAATGAATGAATGATTCTGGTTTCTCAGATGAGTATACACTGCAATTCTGCTAGTGTTGTTAGAAGTATATTCCACAATTTTAACTGAAAGAACTTTGTATTTTTCCAAGCACAGTTTCCTTTGTTCATATTCTCTGAGAAATTGAATTCACATTTCCTTTCAAATTATGTGCCTAGTTTTTCATATTCCTTTTAAGTCCTAGATAGCCCTCTCTAAACTGTCCATTGGAGGATGGGATGGGGAGCTGAAGGTATAATGGACATGGAGATCTGTTGTGTTTAATACAAAAATGTACATCAGTTTATGGCCACATACAGTAGTAATGCTTCTCCATATACTACTGTGAGAGGAAGTTCAGTCAGCCCCTCCTCAGGCAGCTCTTCAGGAATGTAAATAATGTTTTTACACAGTGAAGTTAGTTTTTTGGGGATACTTCCATAGTAAAAACAAGGGAGAAATCCCCGAAACAACATATCCAAAGTAGTTGGGAGAGTGAAGCTAGCATTGAGTGCTACTGAGAACAGGTGATCCGGCAGAAGTTCTGAGGCAGAACTGGAGAAGGCTGGTACGTGAGGAACACGAGGCAGCCAATCAGCAGAGGCTGCAGAACCATCTTGTTAAAGACTTGATGAATGAAAACTTGCTAATGGAGGAAGTACTGAAGACATTCGTGCCTTTGTTAAACAGGTCTAATTTGCAGGAAAGTGCTAAAACACTAGGGAACGTTTATTTAAAGACCACAGCAGTCATGAGAACAAGCGGACATCAGCAAGTGAGAGCTCAGCAAAAACGTCCAGGCTGGAAGATGGGTGGGTGGGCACTGTGCCAGTACAGAAGCGGGCTCAGTTTATGCAACTCACACAGAAGATAAGGAAGAGAAAGATCTATTTGGTTTCAGGCCAAGAATCTTTCAGGCCAAAGATCTATTTGGTTTTCAGGTTTAATAAAATGAAGGATGGGAATGAAGAACGATGGGAAAGCTGTGACACCAATGACCCCTTGTGGAACATTCCCTTCATCCGGTGAATACATGTTCTCTTCTGTAGCCAGCTTGTAGTTCTGCATTTTCTCTCTTGTCCACTTGCTATTCTGTTCATTTTAAGCTTCTGCCTTTATCTCCCCCTCTCTGCGGTGTGTTAATGTGCCTTTCCTTTGGAGATGGGCTGTGCAGCCCAGGCTGCCCTTGAGGTTAGGACCTTTCTACCTGTCGTCATCACACCTGGCTTTTTCTAGTTTCTCTGGGAGGAACTGCTTTGTGTAGCCAGCCAGAACTCACCCTCCAGTAAATATGGGATGTTTCTCTGGCTTTGGGGAGCCAACTCCCCAGAAGTAGAGCAGCACTCTAGCTCTGCTTTACCTAAAATTCCAAAGTTACAAATCCTAGACACATTAAGGGGAAGAGAGGAATTTTGCTATCAAGTTCACAACTTAGATAACAATTTTCTGTTAATGACACATACTAACAGATCACTCAAGATATCTCTACTAGCTGTCTCTTAAAAAAAAAAAAAAGTTGGTTGCCAGGTGGTGGTGGCACACTCAAGAGGCAGAGGCAGGTGGACCTCTGTGAGTTCGAGGCCAGCCTTGTCTACAAAGTGAGTTCCAGCACAGCCAGGACTACACACAGAGAAACCCTGTCTCGAAAAACCAAAAAGTTGTTCTGGATAGATGGCTCAGCAGTTAAGAGCACCTGTTGCTCTTGCAGAAGACCAAAGTTCAGTTCCCAGCACCCACAAGGTGACTCACAACCATCTGTGACACCAGTTACAGGGAATCCAGTGCCATTTTCTGATCTCCATGGGCACCAAAAATACATATACATATATGCAGCAAAGCACATAAAATGAATAAATCTAATAAAAAATAATACATTTATTTATTTTGTATGCATTCAAGCATTCAAGTGCTTTCAATAAAAACCCAAAGGAAGGGGCTAGAGAGATGGCTCAGAGGTTAAGAGGTCTTCCAGAGGACCCTGGTTCAATTCCCAGCACCCACACGGCAACTCACAAGTGTCTGTAACTCCAGTTCCAGGAGATCTGATGCTCTTTTCCTGGCTTTATGGGTACCAGGCATGTACATAGTGCATTTACGTGCATGCAAGCAAATCAGCCATACACAAAATTTTTTTATAGCAGTAAGAGGTTTGGGGATAAAGCTCAGTTGTTCGAGTGTTTCTGTGTATGCACTAGGCCCAGGGTTTGGTCACCAGCATGAAGGTGGAGAAGAGCAAGGAAAGAATGTGAATTCTAGGTGAGATGGTAGACCAGCAGCTGCCTCTGTGATCTGGTGAAGGAGACAGGATGAAGGGGAGAAGAGATTATTACAAAGAGAGAAACCTAGGGAAATTCACAAAGGAGTGACAGGACAACCGAAAATACAAGGTGGAAAAGGAAAGGTGGAAAAGCCTGGCCAAACAGCCCCAGCCACTGGTCCTGGCTAAGCAGAAGCTGCATCCAACAGGTAAGGCAGGCGGTGGCTCTGGTGAAGAGAATGGCATACTACTCACAGTACAAGCTCACAGCACTCACAGGGCCCCCATTCAGTTGCAGGTTTTGATAGGCCAGTGAGTGATTCCACTGAGGGGCAGGCCAGTGACAGCAGTCCCATTTTGTCAATGTATATAACTTGGAGGACAGTGGCCAGGCACCACCTGGAAAAGGAACCTATTGTTTAAAACTGGGCTATTATAGAGTCCATAAAAAATAAACACACAAGTGTGGGAGCCTGGATTTAACCTCCCATAGCCCCAGGTTGAAAAACAAACCGAGGAGGCACTTTGGCGAGCAAGGTGGCCAGTTGCTTGCAAGTCCCAAAGTGCAGGTAGCATGAAGTTAGGTCAGGCAGTGAAGTGAATAGGGAAAGGTAGCCCTGCCCTAGGTGACCAGGAGCAGAGCTCAACTGAGAGTGAAATCTGATCACCCTGAACCTGAGGTCAGCAGATGCCATCAACCCCTGAAGCCACCTATCTGCCATTCAGGCTGTGGAGTCCAAGCACTGTGAAGCTCCAGAAGACTCTTTAACAGTCACAGCTACATCTAGCAAGGTGGTTAATACCTAGCAAGTTTGCAGATGTGAAGATAGACCCTGGACAGATCTTCATACTGTTTTTGCTGCCTCCACTTTCACCAGCACACTTGGGGGGCACTATGTAGCTAGAACATTAGCTACCATGGAGGTATGAGCTAGGTGATGGAGGAATAGGAGAACCTACCCAGCCCATAAGCTGTGGCCAGCAGTGTGGTACCCCAATATATTGTGTACCCTAATAAACTTATCTGGGGATCAGAGGACAGAGCCAGCCAGCCACTAGATTAGACATAAAGGCCAGACAGTGGTGGCACACACCCTTAATCCTATCAGAAGGCAGATATTCTTCTGGATCTCTGTGAGTTCAAGGTCACACTGGCAGCAGAGCCAGGCATGGTGGCATACACCTTTAATCCCAGCACTTGAGATCTCAAGTCTTTGCTTGGGAAGCACACACACGCCTTTAATCCCAGGAAGTGACATGGCTGGATGGAGAACAGTATACAAGGCGTGAGGAGACAGGAACTAAGCAGCAGTTCAACTGAGACCCTCAGAGGTAAGGACTCAGAGGTTTTCAGTCTGAGGATTCATGGAAACCGGATCGGCTGAGCAGTTGGCGAGGTGAGGTTGGCTGTGGCTTGTTCTACTTCTCTGATCTTTCAGCCTTCACCCCAATATCTGGCTCCAGGTTTTCTATTAATAAGACCATTTAGCAATTCATGTTACACAGCAACACTCCTGGTACTAAAGAAAGGAAGTTACCAAATTACAAGCAGCTCTACTGGACACTGGACACTTGTCCAACACAGGCCTAACACCGCATAAATCATAAGAAAGACAAGAGACCTGAGAGTCAAGAAAGACTAAAAAATAAAATAAACCACAGATTGACCCCAACACAAAGAAAGTGGGTGGTTTCAATACTATTTCACTGACATCTCAAAGACAGTGGGTGATTTCAATACTCTACTTACTCTAATAGCCAGGCATCCAGAAAAGACCAAACAGAGAAACTGTGAAGTTAAACGTCATCATAAATCAAATGGATCTAACAAGTATCTAAAGAATGTTCTACACAAACACTGAAGAATACACATTCTCAGAAGCCCATGGAAATGTACCCCCAAGTCAATCACACGTCAGGACACAAAGCAAGTGTGAACAAATAAGAGGAAAATTGACCTCACGTTCTTCATTCTCTTCAGCCACCACAGAATAAAGCTGCACAGATACAACAACAGAAACCACAGAAAGTACACAAACTCATGGAAACTAAACATGCCACTCAATGATGATTGGGTCAAGGAAGAAGGAGGCAGAAGCAGGCAGATCTCCCATGAGTTTGAGGTCAGCCTGGTCTACAAATCAAGTTTCAGGACAGCCAGGGCTATTACACAGAGAAACCCTCTCTCAAAGAACCAAGAAAAAAAAAAAAAAAAAAAAAAGAGGACACCAGAAGATGGAAAGACCTTCTGTATTAATTTTCTGTTGCTGTGATAAGACACCTTGACCAATGCAACTTATATAAGTTTCTTTGGGGATTTACAGTTTCAGAGAGTTGGAGTCCATAATGACTGAGTGGAGGTAACATGTAGCAGGCAGTTGGAGCAGCGGCTGAGAGCTAATATCTCAAACAACCGCAAGCAAGAGGCAGAGAGTTAACTTTTACAGGGCACATCTTTTCAAACCACTGCCCTTCATATGCCCACAGATTGGCTGGATTAATACTGTGAAAATGGCCACCCCACGAAAAGCAACCTATAGATTCAATGTGATTCACATCAAAATGCCAATGCAATGCTTCACATAAATTGAAAAAAAAATCTAAATTTCATATGGGAATACAAAGATCCAGGTAAACCAAAATAATCCTGAATGTAAAAAAAATTTACGAGCTGGGCAGTGGTGGCGCATGCCTTTAATGCCAGCACTCGGGAGGCAGAGCCAGGCGGATCTCTGTGAGTTCAAGGCCAGCCTGGTCTACAGAGTGGGATCCAGGAAAGGTGCAAAGCTACACAGAGAAACCCTGTCTCGAAAAAAAAAAATTACAACCTGGAGGGATGTCCTCTGACCTCCACTTGCACATGTGCACCATGTGCACCCTCACACGTATATACACACACACTCATACACACAAAATGTAATTTTTAAAAGTAAATGCTGGAGGCAGAGCCAGGCAGATCTCTGTGAGTTTGAGGCCAGCCTGGTCTACAGAGTGAGATCCAGGACAGGCACCAAAACTCCAAAAACCAAATAGATAGATAGATAGATAGATAGATAGATAGATAGATAGATAGATAGAT
>CABHPR010118661.1:0-10081 GCA_902168415.1 Peromyscus melanophrys | reverse complement strand
AAACAAACAAAAATTAACCTGCCGAATAGACAAACTGTGGGCCAGTGGGTGAGGTGAGCAACCATCCCCACTGCTACAGTCCCAGCACGAAGAATGCGTGCCGGAATTAGGAGCTCAGTCTGTAAAGGCTTTGAGGGTAGGTAGGTGAATAAATGGAAAAACAGCGTCTTTGACCCAAACACTTGTTATATGAATTTGGTCCCCCTCAGCTTAGCAGCGCCTCCACTCTTCATTATACCAGAGCAAGCCACAACATAAACAAGACACAGATTGCCTAGGAAAGTGACTCTGCAAGCCAGAGCTTTTACAGAAAATTGAAGCACAAGAGGAAATAGAAGTCATTTTAAATTTCTGGAAATGAGTTCCTTTAGTTATTCAAAGGTTTGAAAGCAGCCTCCTGTTGCCCTGATTCTGATGTCTATGTTCCAAATGCCAGCTAGAATATCAAGATCTAATCACAGAAGCACGAAGGGTGGGGAAGAGAGTGGAGCACAGAGATGGGAAAGAGCAAGAAACATCGATACGGTGCCAAGAATTCCTTCCACAGAGTGTTTGTTTGTGTGGTTGAGCTATAAGTCCACAAAGTCAAAGGCTCCTCAAACATGAATTGTCTTTTGCTTTTCAACAGACGCCAAAGTTGATTATGTGGTCAGGCAAGCAGACTTGCCTGGGTCTGAGCTCGAAACCGTCCAAAGCTAAAAGCTTTCCCAGGCACTTAGGCAATTCTGCCGTCAAGGTTTGCCCTTCTACTGGCTGGGACTGCTGTCTGTCACCCTTGGCCACAGAGCAAAGTCACACCCCTCCTCCAACAAGTACAACCACAAAGCTATGGTTTGAATGTTTGTGCACCCTCTAAGATTCTGGTTGAAATATAATTCCAAAAAGCAACAATGTTTAAAAAGAGAGACAGAGAGATAGAGACAGAGACATAGACAGACAGAGAGACAGAGAGAGGGAGAAAACATTTACCACCACCACCACCTTTCCTTTTTCCATTTGGTTTTTATTGGCATATATTAACGATTAATAACAACAGGTTCTGTGGTGGTTTGAATAAGATGTCCCTCAAAGTCTCAGCTATGTGACTACTTGGTCCCCAGTTGGTGATACCGTTTGGGAAAGATTAAGAAATGAGGAAGTATGCCACTGGGGGTGGGCTGTGAGGTTCCAAAAGACTTGAACCAATCCCAGTCATTTCTCTCTACTTGTGTTTGTGGTTCCAGATGTGAGCTCTCAGCTGCTGCTCCAGCCACCTGCCACCTGTTACTTCTGTTCTACCATCATGGACTCTAACCCTGGAAGTGTAAACCCAAACAAATCCTTCCTTCCATAAGTTGTCTTGGTCATGGTGTTTTGTCACAGCAGTAGAAAAGTCACTAAGACAGGCTTCATAACGACATTTTCATACGTGTGTAAGGCATTTTGATCAGAATCCACCCTCCTTTGCCCTATCCTCCTCTTACTGCCCTTCCTCCTGATCCCCTTCCTCTTCCCACCCAGCCCCCTCCACTTTAATGTATCTTTTTTTTTTTTTTTTTTTTTTGGAACGGGGTTCATTAAGGTTGCTCACAGGAGCACGGCTACCTAACCAATAGTTATACAGCTGCATAAGTGCCTCTCAGGAGGAGGGTCTTCTAGGAGTAGGTGAGTGCCTTGTAAAGAGGCCAAAGGGAACTAGTTAAGCCTGCTGGTCCTCTTTCTTCTGCCAGGTAAGGATATAGCAGGAAGTCACCATCTTGAAAACAGACATACCCTCCCCAGACCTGGAGCCTGGGGCTTACCCTTCTAGCCTTCAGAAGTGAGAAGAGAAAAGCATGCTGCTTATAAATACCATGTTCTCAGTATCTCTGCTGCAGCTGTGCAACCGTCTAAGACAGACAGCTAAGCAGCACAGTATACATCCAGGAACTAGAACACAAGAGCTACCTCGGAGAAGGTTCGCAGAAGTCAGGCCACTGCGTACGACGATGCACTAAGCAGGATCACGAAGAAGAGGAGACAGGCAAGATAAAGCTCTGAGCCAAACCTAAAGGCTGTGGGTCCCACTCGACTGGCATGAACTCAAATATTTTCTCTTCTGTATTTTGTTAATCCTTATCCAACTCATAAAACCGTATGAAACGCAGCTCTCGGCTTAAAAAAAAGTAGACGACACTTCTTCTAAGCCAAATCTGAGTGACCATAGCCCAGGGACATGGTTTCGTGTTGCCCTAAATATCACTGCTGGAAGCAGTTTTTATTACTTACCTCCAGCAGATCATAATTCATTTACAACTGTGTTGCTGGGACAATAGATAGGTGGATTGTAGCAAGGTGAAGAAATCTATAGGTCTCAGATACTATCCGCTGACATTCTTAGCTTTGGGCTTGGTGGGAACTAGAGGAATGCGAAGAATACATTTCAAAGGTTTTATCTGATAGTTAGAAGGATGTGAGCTCAGACACAGGGACATGCTCAGTGAACGGCTGTTAAAACGACTAAAGATAGCTCAGCGTAGTTTGGCTCCTGGATAGGCAACACCTTAACTCTCTACAACCAGGAAGTTCTAATCATTCAGCTGTCTAGACACAGATGAGCTCTTCCTCCCAGGGGAAGAGTTTACATATTGTATTTCAATACATTGCTTTATTTAGTGTCAATTTTAACTCATGACAAAACACAACCTCTTCTCTGCTGCCGCTCTAGATCAAGGGGAAGAGGAGGAGTTTGGTGGCTGTGAGCAGGGAGGTGGTGGTGATGAGCTTGGCAGCTTTCTGAAGAGATCTCACACAGGGAGAGCAGGGGACTAAGGTCCACCCGAAAGGTTCTTTTCACAAAGGTTACAGGTGACTGTTTACCTAGCAGGATCTCTGCACCTGGAATAAAGGCGCTTCCTGAAGCACAGTTGTGTGGAAACCATTCCCTTCTTTCAAGGGATCAAGGAAACCAAGAGTCAGAGACGGCAACAAGGGCAGTGTGGACCACAGGTCTCAGTCTCCTCACTCATCTCACTGAGCCCAGGAACCTGGAAGCACCCTGAGGAGCAGAGGGTGGGGTTGTGCTGAATGACTGCAGAAGAGAGAAAACACAACAGAGCAGCTGATCAGGGGTGCCTGCACCTCTCCTCACTAGTGCTGAGGAGGGAAGGACCACCAAAATTCTGCCAGAGGTGTTCCCAGTGCCTGCTATTTCGGGTTTCTCCAGCACCAGTAGAGACTGGGAGAGGACGGCTGAGGCTGCCAACTTGAACAAGTTTCCCAGCTGGGACAGGAGTATTCAAGGACACAGGGATGCTCTGACGGCCAAACAATTTAAAAAACTAAAAAATCCATCAGTGGACCTGGGACCTCAGAAAACATGTTTATCCTGAGTATCTCAAAGTCCTCAATCTTCCAGATCAATGGCAGTGACCCCAAGAGACCTCCCTTTGCCAATCACATAGCCATTTACAGCAAAATGACACCTGTCATCAGTCACTGACAGCATTGTGAGACGATCATGTGACGCTATTTCTTCCCTTCCCCTTCCCTCCCAGGTCTCCTCCTGTTCCTGTCAATCTGTCCAGGAGCTTCAAGACATCTCTCTGACCAGCCTTCACACATCACAGGAACAACAAACGATGTTCCTCCCCTGTAGTAAAACAGTTCAACAAATGAAACTTTATTTGGAACAGAAAGTTAACGTGGATCTTTTTCCTTTGGAGACCAACATTTCACTACATAATAAAATCCATTAAGCCTACTAATTAATTAACTGCATTGAGTAAAGAGTGGTCTGAACATGTGTAAATGTGAAACATGACTTTGTAAGTACTTACACAAATAGTACTACATCAACATGTTATGAGCAGACAAAGTATGCCAATAACTTCAATCAGCAGTAAGAATGCAAAACATGTATTTACAGGAACAAAAAAGGTCTCATGTTGCCTAGGCTAGACTTGAACGCTACACAGCAGAAGATGACTGTGAGCTTCTGGCCCTCCTGCCCGCAAGCTCTCTAATGCCAGGATTAGGGGCACACACCACCAGTTTCTGTGTTGCTGGAAATGTAACCTCCTGCCTGCTCCACAAGCACTCATTCTTCCACCGAGCTACATCCACCACCAGCCACAAGGGAAAAAAATTATACATAAAAAGATTGTCTTAATGGAATGGGTCTCTTAGCAGATGAGCAAACCAATAAGCTAGAGAATTAATACCACACTTCACAAATGAAATAAAATGTCACCCTTAGAATTACTGCTTCTGGAAAAGACCATAGCTCTGTTTTAGAAGACAAACATTATGATTTTAGAAGAATATCTGTAGTAAGAAAGAGAAGAGCCATTCCTGTTTCACTGGGTTTTGTGTGTTCCAAACATTCTAATCCTTCTGGATAGTTCCCAACAGATCTTCAATTCTATGCAAGAGTGACTTCCTTTGCAGATGAACCATGTGCAAGAAACAGAACCATCTACAACCAACAGAACACCCAGTCAACACAGGATCTTTCTCACAGCAGTCAGTACCACTGTGGAATCCCTTCCCTGCATCAAGGGAGCCTGGCTGTTTCACTGCATAGCACGTACACATACATTCACAAGAGTTCTGGGCTCTGTTCCATTGTGCATCATACTGATATTCAGCAAGTATTACATTTTGTACATACATTACCAGACATCATAACAGCCCAAAGAAATTAGCTAAAGAAAGTTTAAAAAAAAAAAGTGTGCGTGTGCATGTGCGTGTGCGTGTGCATGTGTGTGTGTGTGTGTGTGTGTGTGTGTGTGTGTGTGTGTGTGTGTATTCTGGCTTTTACAAACTCACAGGACAACTTATAATCCATAAAAGTATGTTAAGATGACTGAAAAAAGAAGGAAAAAAAACTAACGCACATAGCCTAACAACACTAGGCCAACTTCTAACTTACAGGATCAGTGTTAACAGAACAACACATTCTCATCATGCCACCCAGCCCAAGAACTGTCTTTTTAGTTTTCAAAGTATTTTGACTTCTGGTGTCTCCACAGTTCCAACCAGAAACCTGGAAGAATGAAAATGCAGGTGACCACTCCATTTTGCCGCTAAAGAGACAGTTACAGAAACTCATTAGATGTCTCCCACCCCAGACCATGTCCTGACTCCCAGATCTTGGACTTGACACTTCAAACAACTCACACGTACACAATCTCCATCTCATGAACAGTTCAAGCTCTTCACTTCCATTCAGCTTTCCTGTTTGTTACAACCCCGACAGTCAAACTATAACATGAAGTCAAAGGTTATTCCACATAGAGCCTCACAGATGACGTTAGAATGAACAACCTTACACCTGACGATGTGGGATGATGGTCTCCGCGAATCACTGTTGCTGCAGGTATAGAGCATCGGGACGCTGTGGCTTTTCTATTCCACTCACCACTAACTAGGAGGGGAAGCAGGCAAGCAAACCACTTGCCACTTCAAAAAGTCTCTGCTATCTGAAAACCAATTCCCCAAAAGAAGAAAGGAAAGACGATAACCAGACCCTCTGTCTACAGTGGCTATAGCCACCAAAAGAACAGTGACCTATGAGCATCAGAAACTATGGCTCACACATTCCTACCACAGGCTTCTCACTAAAGCACTACAGTCATGAAGTTCTGGGCACCACATCTCAATTCCCTTTGTGAACTAAAGGAAAGAAGCCATACCCACACTTATTGGCTAATTGGAGCTCCCATGGTTGTGGAGGTGTTGAAATGCTGTAGGTCCAGAGCTAGGTTGTCTTGGTTCTCTTGGCCTCTTGTACAGCCATTTGCTGACAGCCTCTGGAAGTAACCTAACATCCTGTGACTATCAACAGATCCCTAACATTCACAAACCCAAAAGCTAAGAGCATCATCAGACAGCAGCTGAGGCCTGGGGCAGAGATTCCCCGCTTTGCTGTATAACCTGTCCTCCGATGATTCCACAAATGTGTTTTAAAAGTGCTCTAGTTTATGACTATGAGACTTCATAAAATTGTTACCTCATTAGAACAGAGAATTTGGAGTAATGTAAATTTGTGTTCCTGGGGCATAGTCACTCATATTTGGCTCTAGAATAAAATATCTCTTATACCCTTTGAGGTAAGAGCTATATTTTTTTTTACAATGATACCTTTTGTAAGCAACAAAGAAGATATGTAATTGGTTGAGTTTAAAAGGTTATTTGCTGCATCTGGGGAGATGGCCCAGAGGGTAAAGTACCTGCTACATGAAGACTGAGTTTGGATGACCTGCGCCCATGTAAAGAGCTGGGCATGGTGGCATAAGCCTGTAACCCTGCACTGGGGATGTAGAGACAAGAGGACCCTTAGATGTACTGGATGGCCAACCACGCCAATCAGTGAACCCCAGAATGTACTGGCTGGCCAGCCTTGCCAATCAGTAAACCTCAGGTTCAGGGAGCCCCTACTTCAAAAACTTAGGATAAAAAGATGGAGGATGACAATCTGATGTTGACCTCAGCCTACACACACACACACACACACACACACACACACACACACACACACACAGTGTGTGTGGGCCCTGGCACCCCACCGCAACAAGTGTGTGCTAAAGGATGAGGATTATAGCTAAAACTAGTAGATATTCAATGAAAATATATCATCATCACCTCATCATTAAAATTCCATTCTATTTTTGTACCAACCAGAAAGCCTCTGGGAACATCTAGTTTGCAATGACCACACATACACAGAAAGGGCCAAATCGAGGAAGGACTACACCAGAAGGTAGTCTCACCAGAAGGTGAATCATGTCCTAAAGAACCTGGCACAGAGCTTACCCGGTGTTAGTCCTCCTGCACTAACAGGAGGTAAGTTACCTTGGAGGTACCGGGGTATAGGTTCTGACCAGCTGCTAGGATGGGACTCGATACAGAACAAAGCCATCCTCACAGGACTGAACCTTTGCACCCGTCACTCAGGAGAGCACACCCCACACGTGCCTTCAGAATGAACTGAACTCTGCATGAAACTTCAAGTTCTGCAAAGCTCTGCCAGTTCGTCCAAAGCACAGAACCACAAACTTAAACAGCCAAACTCTCCAGAATCCGAAATCTTTCTCAGAGCCACAAAGGCATCCTAACAAGCTTCAACAGATTTTTACACTCCGTGCCAACTGGCAACGGGCATCAGAAGCTCGAGTGACTGTAATAGTTAACGTGAAGAGTCAACTTGTATAGCAGCTACCTTGAATGCCAAGGCTGGAGGAAGAAGAAGGGCAATGGGGAGGCTGTCTAAGCCTCAGGCATGCCCCTAGATGCCATGAGCTGCTCTGCCCAGCTCGGAGCATGCCATGCCCTCCCTCTGCACCACTTCCCTGCCATGTGTAGCAGCACTGTCCCTGGCAGACTTCCTGCATGCTCAAAGCTGCCTGCAAAATCGCTCGGAGTAATGGCCTGCCTCTGCTTGTTGACGAGATCCCTAGACACTGCCCTCATGAAACCAGCAGCAAACAGCCAGGCCTGGCCAACCCAGAGGACAGACAGACAGCGGCACCTGCAGCTGCTAAAAGTAGTCAATGAGGACCTCACCCCTGCACCTCCCTGGGGCCCAGTGGCTGTCCTTGCGTCCCTAAGAAATAGCAGTAAATAGCATGGCTCTATTTCATAGTTAAAAGACAAGCCGGCTTTGTTCTCCAACCATGTCCTTGTTAGGTCAAGACTCACAGGATCCCTGTACACTGGAATATACCTCAATCCATCCTCCAGAAGTGGTTAGCATAATGGTTCCCAGAAGCTGGAGCTGCGTGGGAAGAAGGTAGGAATATGAGGTGGACACCGGTTAACAGATACACTTTCATAGCTGGGTTGAGTAAGTGTCTGTGAAAACACTTCATTCTTGAACATACAGAGCAGACATCATACACTGTTGCCACAAACATGACAGCTGTGAAATAACCATCTGCCAAATGGCACCATTCCACCATGTATATTCCCTTCAAAACTTCCTGACGGCATAATCATATGATGGTTTCAGTTAATTTTTTAAATACCATGAAAATAAAACATAGTCGCCATTAAGAGAAATTCAATAACAAGACCACATGTTTCCTGTCTCAAAGTAATACATACATACATACATACATACATACATACATACATACATACATAAAGTTCATTCAACCCAAGGCTATTTATTTCCCATGTAGGATTAAACCAGTGTCTGTTTACCCAAAGACACTTTTCTCTGCCCACTCTGGTGTGTGTGTGTGTGTGTGTGTGTGTGTGTGTGTGTGTGTGTGTGTGTGTGTATGTGTGTGTGTCCGCGCGCACGCACATGCTGCATGTGCGTGTGTGCTGGTGTGCTTGCATACCCATGCAAGCTTTGCCATGGAACATGAGTGGAGAACACAGGACAACCTGGGATGCTGGTCCTTGCCTTCCACCTTGCTTGAGACAGAGTCTCCATTTTGCTGTTCAGCACTGCATAGGCCAGGCGAGCCAGCCCTTGAGAGTCTGGAGATTCCCCTGTCTCCACCTCCCATCTTACAGGAGCAATAGGATTGTAGACACAGGCTGCCACGTCTGGGTTTACATGGGTTCTGGGGATCCAAATGCTTGCAGAACACACGCCTCTACCCTCTAAGCCCTGAGTCTGATTCATTTGTTTGCTTATTTGTTTGAGGCATGGTCTCTACATTGCCCTGGCTAGCCTGAACTCTCTATGTAGACCAAGCTGGCCTAAAACTGACAGAGATCCACTTGCCTCTGCCTCCCGAGTGCTAGGATCAAAGGTGTGTGCGCCACCACAGCCACCCCTGAGGCTGTCTGTATGCTAGGCTCACACAACTATGAGCAGCACAGTGGAAATCAGTATGAACAGGCACGGTGTCTAACTTATCCCTGAAGCTCTTCTTTAAACTTACAAGACTCTTGGCTTTGATGTAGTATTTTGCAATAAGAACTACCAGAAGTTTTAAAGTTCACAAGACAGTAATCGCAGCCGGGCCTGAATTTAACAAAACAATGGGTGGAAAGCAATATATGAATTGCAACATAAACAGAATGCCAAATTTTAAATAAAAATAAGAGAATTTGGACACTCTGTTTGGTAAGAGGACACTGAGAAAACTTCTTCCTGACACGTCCAACATTTTGTTGTCATACAACAGTATCAACAAATGTCAATGTTCAGTTGAGTTCCAAAAATAAAATACAAAAGATCGCATAATGTTTTAAGTAAGTTTTTAATTTTGTTATTGGGCCACGCTCATGGCTATCCTTGGCAACATGTATGTGTGGCCTGCAATTAGGACACGTGTGCATCATAACCACAGGCTACTTTGGTCCCCTCGAGTCAGAGGGACATCAGTGACCTGGAGGATGGAGCACGTGCAGGCACCCAGGAGTGCCGAGTTGTGAGCCAGCTCCCCACCAGCCTCTTCTATCACCTTCTGCAGAGTACATCACTCAACCTGAAACACGGTGCTGCCCCACCCATCCTTGACCAATAGCCAGGTCAAGGAGGGGAAGGGGAAGGCCAGGGCCTCTGGACCCTCCTAGACACCCAGTTTCCTAACTGAACACAGAAAACTAACATTAACCACATAGCAGCCAACCTTACCATCTTACAGATGAGAAAAACAGAGGTTGGGAATGTAGCTCAGTGGTAGAGGCTTTGTCCAACATGGGCAAGGTCCTGGGTTCAAAACCTAGCACTACCCAAAAATAAATAGATAAAAAGAACGGACAAATGAGTAAATCTGAGGCAAAAAGCTAAACTTGAGAAATGAATACACACTCTAGATCTACCAACTGTTAGTGCAGAAGAGACAAGGCTGTAACATGATCAGAAACAAGGCTGTAATGTGGCCAGCCATCCTCACAGGGGCAGCCGCACTAGGGGAGTTAATAAGTGGACAAGCTCTCTATTTGTACAGCTTAAGGCTTATCAAATGTGAATGCATAATAGTTTCCCACCTGTAAATTTCCCTATGTAAAGATCTCTCTTCATCTATCCTCTATGCTTTATCATTCTTCATAAATGAAAAGTACAATAGCAAAAATAATACTCTCCAATACAACTTCTAACATGACTCTCTGCCCTGATCTAGAAGAAACAGCTTTGAGAATGCTTGCACACAGGTGG
>CABHPR010118659.1:0-20102 GCA_902168415.1 Peromyscus melanophrys | reverse complement strand
GCCTGTTTTCAGAAACAGAGTCAACTTCTAACCACTCCTTCAGTGGCCAAGGAAGGCAGTGAGTACCTACCGTGTGCCAAGTGCTGAGCGAGCCACCAGGGTGACAGGCGGGGAAACAGGTGGTGTCCAAAGTCAGCGAGGCCCACATTCATCCCATAGCTGACATGGACGGCACTGGACCATGAGCCAGACAGCGCGCTAAGTGCTCCTCGTGGATTATCACGTTTAATCCTTGCAAGAAGTTGATGAGGTAGGCGCTATTATTACACTGCTTTATAGCTGTGGAAACCAAAGTGCAGAGAGGCAAGGGAAATTGCCCAAGGTCACATAACTAGCAGATGGCAGAACTGACATTTGACTCTGGGGCCTGTGCTCTAAAATGCTCCCCTACACTGCTTCCTATTAAGAACTCGCCCACATTCCTGGGGCGGTAAGTGGTAGAGTCAGAAATCACAGCAGAAACCCTCATCGACCAGGAAACACTGTGCTCTGAATTGATAAGTCACCTTTCTTTCTTCCAACCCTCCTCATTTCTGGATGCTACACTAATATGCTGGGGACCTTGGGGGGTCCCCCTGAGCCTCCTTTTTCAAAAAAGAAGAACATTCCTTACCCTGAGAAGTTGCAGGGGGCTCATTTTAGAAGATGGCTCCTCCTATCAAACATGGTAGACACTCACTCAAGATATATCTGTGTGCTTCCTGATTTCTAGGATTGGGTGTAGTTAGCTAAGTAGTTCTAGGAGTGAATCCACCCAACAGTCTCAATAACTAGCGATGTGCTGGGGGGCAGGGGCAGGAAAAGGCCAGAGGCGTGCACTGGGTAAAATGTCAAGGGTTGCGAGTGCCCACAGAACTCAATTGAGGGAACACTGGAATAAACAATCCCCAGAAGGAGGCAGCTTGGTTCGTCATCTTTCCTGTTTTTCCAGCTTGGCCCAATTCCAAAACCTCATCTTAATCTTGTCAGGATTTTGGCCCTCTGCCCCAGGAAGGAACCGCCAGGAGGCTTAACGCCAGCCAAGTCTTCAAGGAAGTGATGTCTTTTGTGGGTCAAGAGAAGGCAAAGCGAGCAGCTTTCTGGAAGGGAGAAGGTGGCAAGGACAGAAACAGGCAAGGGCCAGCTAGCCAACTCCCCCTCCAACAGCGCAAAGGCTGCGGTTTCGAATGAGGCAAGGTTTACTGATGGTGTCACTGGCAGAGCTGGGGGTAGCAGTATGTACTGTGGACTGCATGGACTAGCTGCTTATCCACAGAGCAGCCTTCTCTCCTCATTCCCTCCAACTTCTTCCAGAAACAGCTCTCTCTGCCTGCACTGGGGACTTCAGAACTCAGGTGTGGCTCCCATAGGCACTGGAAGAGGACACAATGGCTGTAAAGACATTAGTGTAAAGATTTTAGCTGAATTTTTTTCAGTTACTTTTCCTATTATGCTAATAGACCCTGACAAAAGCAGTTTAAAAGAGAAAGGGTTTTTTAGGGGAGAAGGCTCACAGTTTGAGGGTACAATCCATCACAGCAGGGAAGTCCTGGTAGCAGAAGAGTAAGGCAGCTGGACACACATCAGCAGTCAAAAAATAAAGGAGACGAATGCTTATTTTTATCTGTTTCTCCTTTTTATATTGTCCAGGATCCCGTCCCAGATAATAGTACCACCCACAGTGGGTGGATCTTCCCAACTCAGTTAACCAAATCAAGATAATCCCTCCCAGGCATGCCCAGAGGCCTGTCTCTAAATGAATTCTAGATATCATAAGATAACAACTGACAATAAAGTCACATTGGCCATGTGGGAACTGGTGATGAGACCTTTGAAGGAGTTAGCACGTCCCAAGCATCTACTGCATGTCTGTGCGGTGCAGGGCACTTTTAATCTGGTATGTCACCTCATCGGCTCACTAGCCTTGAGAAGATTACATCCTCATTTGGTAGATGAGTCACCTGGAGGAGACAGTTCCTTTTCAACTCTATCATAACTGCCGCCCAAGTCCCAAACCAGGCTACCCACTTTATCTTGAGCATGCCCATTTGAGTACCCTTCATATTTCTGGAACTCTGAGCTGTCCTGAACTTAGCATCTTCCCCTCCCACAGATTTCTGGTTCCCAATCACAGCTTCCATATTCAGAGCCACAATCATCAACCTTCATCTACCCATTTCCAATTAAAAGCCTGGACTGTGGGTCCAACCTCTGACTCTCCCAGACATAGGCTTTGCTCTGCTCTGAGATTTGCAGCATAGTTAGGAATTCATGTTAATGAAATCAATTTTAATAACATTTAAATCCAATTTTCCAAAATACTGTTGTTATTCCAACATGTAATCAATGCAAAATTTATTGACATTGTGGGGTTGGAGGATGGCTCAGCAGTTAAAAGTTCTTGCAGAGGTCCTGGGTTCAGTTCCCAGAACCCCCATGGACAGCTCACAACCATCCATAACTCCCCAGTTCCAGGGGATCCAGTCCTCTATTCTGGCCTCTTCAAAGATACCATGTACACAGTGCACAGACACGTAGGCAGGCAAAATAGTCATACACGTGCAATAGAAATAAATACATTTTTAAGCATTATTGATATTTTAAACCTTGTGTTTATCTTACACTCATAGCCCGTCTTGATTTGGATAGTCCAGTAACACCACAAGCCAGTGGGTCCCAGATTTAACAACACATCTTTAAAGAATGTTTGAAGCTGGCTGACCTGTTTCCTGTCCTGGGGGACAGTAATTTTGAGAAATATTCTAGACATTCTGCAGGGGAAAAACAGTAGTTTAAGTCAAATAAGTATTGAAAACAATAGTAACAAAGTGAAACCGAGTTTTCTACTTTAAGGATCTTCCAGAGTCCTCTTTGTGCTCATGTAAAATGTGATACCAGAAACAGAACAGAAAGCATGTAGCATTTCCCTCAACTTATCTGAGCTCAGAGTTCTGTTTTCAGAAAACATTTCTGAGGACTGGTGTCCAGAGGAGCACACTCTTGCAAGTGTGGTTTGAGACATATCCTTGACACAGCAGGTCCCACAATCCCCAAAGAAAGAACTCGAAACTCAAGGGACCACCTCAGGTATCCCTGTCCTTGAAATATGACTGCTGGGTTGACGTATTCTGGGAAGCTAGAGAGGATGGGACTGGAATTGGTTGGCAAAAGTTCCAGCATATTTGAGTTTTTTTTTTTTTTAAAAAAAAAAAGGGATGTGTGTGGACTGTGTGTGTGTGTGTGTGTGTGTGTGTGTGTGTGTGTGTGTGTGTGTGTGTGTGTTTAAATTGTTTAAAACTAAAATGAGAGGATGGGGAGATGACTCTACTGATAGGATTTTTCAAAGAAAAAGGGATAAAGTGCTGATGCCTAAGCATGAGGACGTGGCTTTGAATCCTCAGCACCCATGTAAAAAGCCGGATATGGCAGCCTGTGTCTATAATCCAGTTGCTGGGGAGAGGAACGTGGTAGTCTTTAACACTAGACAGACAGTTGAGCTGAATGGGTGAGCTCCAGATTCAGTAAGAGACTCTGTCTCAAAAAATAAGATTGATGCACACAAACTAGGGCTAGAGAGATGGCTCAGCAAGTAAGAGCACTGGCTGCTCTTCCGGAAGACCCAGGTTCAGTTCCAGCACCCACATGCCAGGTCAGAACCATCTATAACTCTAGTTCCAGGGACTATGTATGTGATGCACGGACATACGGCAAACTATCCATACATACAATAAAAATAAAACCACCTAAAACTAAGTTACTCAAGTGGTCTCACCACTTCAGTAAGTGCTCTTGTGAGATGAAGGGCTCTTGCATCACTAAGAGTAGCCAAAGCTCCAGTGTCTTGTCAGGTAGATAGGAAGCTCCTCCCAGTCTCTAGTTTCCCTTTTTCAAAACCTTAGGTGGGAAAAAGCAGTCGTGGGAAAAGAGCTTGGAGGTCAGAGGAAGTGATTAGAAATGGTCTGGGCCCTTCCCTAATAACAGAGTAGGGACCAGGAGTGGTGGCGCACACCTTTAATCCCAGCACTCAGGAGGCAGAGGCAGGTGGGTTTTTGTTAATTTGAGGCTAGCCTGGTCTACAGAGTGAGTTCCAGGACAGCCAGGGTTATGTAGAGATCCTGTCTCAAAAACACAAGAACACACTAGGATTCTGGAGGCTCCAGAGCAAGATCAATTTGTAGCCCAAGTTCCTCTGAGGCTCCAGACTCTTGGTTCAATCCAGGGGACTCTTGATCCATTATCCCAGTCATCTGGTCACTGACAAATCAGATCAGTCATGATCTCTCACAGACCACCAAGTGTCTGGGTGGTGGTCGGGAAGATGTTTCTTTTGAAATTGCACCAGTGGGTCCAAACCAGGCAAGGCCCATCTCTGCTGTGGAAGTCATCAGAATAGTGGTCACCCTTAGGGTTTTGTGGTAGGGAGGAAGCAGGGGGAGGGGCTCACAATGCTGGCAACATTTAACTTTTTTATTATGTATAGGTCATAAAGGTGTTCAGTTTGTGAAATGTATCAAGCTGTACATGTTTATTCTCTCTCTGTCTCTTTGTCTCTATGTGAGTGTGAGTGTGTGTGTGTGTGTGTGTGTGTGTGTGTGTGTGTGTGTGTGTAGATACACGTGTGCCCAGCACCCACGTAGAGGTCAGAGGACAGCTTTCAGGATGTTAGTTTTCTCCTTCCACCTTGCTTATAACACAGGGTCTCTCTCAGTTATTTCTGATACTGGGCTACACACTGGTCTGAGAGTTGTTTGATTCTCCTGTTTGCCATCAGAAAGCTGGTGTTACAGACCTGTACCATCACAACTGTCTTTTCTATTTTTTCTTTCATAGGGTCTCACTATGTAGTCCTGGCTGTCCTGGAATTCACTATGTAGACCAGGCTGTCATCAAAATCACAGAGATCCTCTTGCCTCTGCCAAGTACTGGGATTAAAGGTATGTACCACCACGTCAGCTCTCACATCTTTTTTTTTTTTTTTTTTCCGGAGCTGAGGACCGAACCCAGGGCCTTGCACTTGCTAGGCAAGTGCTCTACCACTGAGCTAAATCCCCAACCCCCTCACATCTTTTTTTGTGTGGGGGCAGCAGGGATTGAGTTAAGGTCACCAGGCCATTTCCCCATCCTGAGTCCATTTTTATGTGTAGTTTTTCATATTACATATTGATAGACTTTCATAAATTGCTTTTGTGATGATAAACTGCACTAACCAACTAAGAGAAAAATCATGTGACTGATAAACCCAAGTAAAACTTAACAGACTAGGCTGAGATTTGAGCTGGGGAAGAGGGGATTAATCACCAGCCAGGTGGTTTTCCCATATAGTATGTTGCTGGCTAAAGGGCAGCTAAAGGTTAGTTTGCTGCAGAAAGGTCCACAACCATCAACATCCAGAGAGAAGAAGGAACTGAACCAGCTACCTTATGGCATCCAGGAGCCCACAGGAATTACACGCAGATGTACCTGCAAGCTGGGGCCTTTCTGAATTGGGTTCTGTGTCCCCATGCCTAGCACAGACCCTAGCACAGGGTAAGACACTCAGCTAGCTATCTTCTTCCTTCTTAGATTTCAATGGTGACTTGGGAACCAGAAATACCCAGGCCCACTGTGAAAAGGACTGCTGTGTCTCATTCAGGGCCAGCAAGGATCACAGAGGCAAGCAAAGCTGGGCTGAGAATGGAAGGGGAAATGAAACCCTGCCACAGCTCACATGTGCTCAAGCAAAGAAGCCACCTGCGGTCAGTTGAAGTGTGGCTGGGGTAGGGAGGGTGCCAGAGCAGTGGGGGTAGTAAAGACAGGAGAGCTCAGGTGGGGATGGGGGCAATCAAAGATAACAGCAGTTAAGAATAACAAGCAGTATGTCATAGGGTGAGGGCAGCGTAGGTCTAGGGTAGAGAGAAGGTGGCTCTCAGGTGGTAGACTCGAGAGATCAAAGAAAACAGTGGCTAATAAACTACAGCCTTTGCGCAGAAGAAAGAAACTCTTGACTTGGAACTATGAGGCACTGGCAAAGCATGTAGCTCAGCAGTTCTCTCATCTGGAAGATTGAGACTATAATAGTTCCTTCCTCTTGGGGTCATTGAGAGGATGAAGTCAACTGATGCATGCAATATGTACAGTGGAGCACAGCCAGGTGCGTGGCTACTCAGGAGGCTGAGACAGGAGGATTGTTTGAGTCCAGAAGTACACAGTCAGCTTGAGTGGCAGAGCGAGAAATGTATCTCAAAAACAAAATATTGTATAAATCTTGTAGTTTGCTGTAAATAAATAATATGTGTTGATAATGAGAAGAAGAAACTTCTGGCTTCTGAAAGGAGCTGAGGTAGACCATCTGGAGAGCCAGCAACAACCGGAAATCCACAGGGGAGGGAAGCAAGAGAGACACCCCCAGAGGAGGGACTCTGACTCCAGGAACACATGCATGTCTATGCAAAGTGCTATGTTTAGGCATACCATATATATATATATATATATATATATATATATATATATATATGTGTGTGTGTGTGTGTGTGTGTGTGTGTGTGTGTGTATACATATATATATTAGAATATATGTATAGGCATACCATATTCTGGGAGGAAGATGGCCCATAGTATATTAGCTTCTCAGAGGACCTGATGGCACATGTGCATATACACATTTTTAAACTACTTAGTCTAAAAAAAGGAAGCAGATGAGACAAGAGGCCCACACACATGCATGAATGGATGTCTGTGAACCTAGGACATGCAGTAGGGGTAAAGAAAGCAGCAAAGGAAACCGAAGGCTTATAGAACCAAGCCAACTTGTAGTGGGATGGGATAGGAGTTAACTCAGCTATCATGAAGCCCTGAGAAGGTTCACAGGGGCTGTTGACTGAAGTCTGAGTGAGTTAGTGGATGGGCGGGTAGGAGAACTGCATTTCTGAGGGAAGGGGGATAATAAAGACCCTGGCTATGTTTCTGTCCTGCTCGACACATTAGAAGTTTATTGATAACCTAGCCTAGTCTTCAGGAGCAAGTTCCAGGACAGGTAGGGCTACACAGAGAAACCCTGTCTCAGAAAACAAACAAACAAACAAACAAAAAATAAGTTTACTGCTGATCATAATTTATTCATTCTTTCAGTAAATGTTATTTGAGCACCCTACATGTGCAGGCGCTGCCATGGATGGTAGAAGTTTAGTATTAAGACATGTAAGACTAGCCAGGGGTGGTGGCACATGCCTTTAATCCCAGAGCCAGGCAGATCTCTGTGAGTTCAAGGCCAGCCTAATCTACAGAGTGAGATCCAGAACAGGCACCAAAACAATACAGAGAAACTCTGTCTTAAACCACCCCCAGCAAAAAAAGATATGTAATACTAGGGATATTCTTCCATTTATGAAGTGCTTGCTTGGTGTGCTCAAAGTCCAGAGTTTGATTCCCTAGCACCACATAAACCTGAAGTGGTGGAGAACCAAAGCAATCTGAGAACTCAGGAGATGGAGGCAGGAGGATCAGAAGTTGAAGATCATCCTAGGGTGCAAAAGGAGCTCAAGGACAGCCTGGGCTACTTGAGACCCTGCTTCAAAAATGAAACAGCCAGGTGGTGGTGGCACACACCTTTAAACCCAGCACTCAGAAGGCAGAAGCAGGCAGATCTCTGAATTTGAGGCCAGCCTGGTCTACAGAGCAAGTTCTGAGACAGTCAGGACAGTTACACAGAGAAACCCTGTCTCAAAAACAAAAGCAAACAACACCAAAACAAACAAACAAACAAACAAAAAAACCCAAAATCCAGTCTTCAAAAAGATTACATCTTATGGACAGACACAGTGACTCCACCTTTAATCCTAGCATTCTGGAGGCAGGGCTAGAGGCAGGCTGATCTCTGTAAGTCCCAGGCCAGGCTGGTACGTATTGAGTTCTAGGTCAGCTAGGGCTATATAGTGAGACTCTGTCTTAAAAACAAAGAGAAAGATTACAATGTAGTTGAGGGAAGTGTATGAAAAGCAATAAACAAACATGTAAAATATTTAGATATATTTAAGCACCTGGGAGAGAATGCAGGAGTGATGGGTAGGAAGAACTAAGTCATTGTAATCTCAAACAGAGTAGTTACGAACAGTGTCACTGCAAACAGGATGAAAGAGAAAGGCGACTGGGACATGGAGATGTCTGAGGAAAAGAGGTTGTAGGCAAAAGTATTCCCAAATGCAAGGGGCCCAGGCTGGTGGGCAAGCAAGTCATCGATCCATACAGGGATCGAGGCGGCTAGTAGACAGTGTTAGCAGATGGATGTCAAATACGGCTGAGAGGGAAGCAGGTAGAGCAGGTCTGGAAGATTGCCATGAAGACTGACTTTACTCTAAGTGAGATGGGAATCACTAGAGAATGCAAGGAGCAGTGTGGGTGGGGATGCTGCATTCTGAGAGGAGCACTCTGATTCAAAGGATCACTTGTTCTGATGTAGGCATGGACCAGAGCGGGGAGCACAGATGCACGCTACACCATTGGGAGGCTCCTGCATTACACACCCCCAGTGGAGATGATGGAGATTTGGGTTAATGTGGAAGCAAAGAGAATGGTGAGAGATTTTTCAGCATTTGAGCATTTGAAGTGAAATAAACGAATTTGTTGACAGATTAGTTAGCACCAAGCACCAAGGACTGCTCCAGGTTTTTGCCTGAGCCATTAACAACCATAGGGAAGACTAGGAAGGAACCGGTTTTGGAGGAAAGAGAAATTTGACTTGGGGCACATTATACTTAAGAAGCACATGAAACTCCAAATGGAAATGCTGGCTAAGCAGCTGGATATCCACATCTACGAGCAGGGCTCTGGTATCAACTGTAGACTTCTCAGTACTGGTACTCCAAGTGGTAGGAACGAAGGAATCAATGGCACAAAGAGCAAAGCAGATCTGAGTTAAGCCCTGGGCCTCGCCAACATCCAGAGCTGGTCAGCTCGGCTGCTTTTAGTTTGCTCCTAGATGTAGCATTCTTCAAAGATTTGTGCAAATATGCCGGGCGGTGGTGGCACACACCTTTAATCCCAGCACTCAGAAGGCAGAGCCAGGCGGATCTCTGTGAGTTCAAGGCCAGCCTTGTCTACAGAGCGAGATCCAGGACAGGCACCAAAACTACACAGAGAAACCCTGTCTCGAAAAATAAAAAAATAAAAAATAAGAAGAAGAAGAAGAAGAAGAAGAAGAAGAAGAAGAAGAAGAAGAAGAGGAAGAAGAAGAAAGATTTGTGCAAATACATTCCTAGTGTTCTGTTTCCTGGTTCTGAACACAAATATATAAGAAAAATAAATAAATTACAAATAATTGTGTTGACATTTAATCAGAAGAGCCGTGGTCAAGGTTATTCAGGGTCATTGAGGGAATTTGGAGACCATAGCCTTGTCTTTTTTCCATCAAGTATGTAAGGCTGGATTCCCTGCCCTGGGGGCTCTCTTACGAGGTTCCAGAAGTCCATGTTTTAACTGATAGGTTACTCCATCTATCTCCTCTCCCTCCAGGTGGAGGGGAAGTGGCTGTGGTGAACTCTGATCCACAGTAGTACCAGCAGGGCCTGACATCAAACAGCCATGGAGATACGTCAGAGTAACTTAACTGCATTGCAGAAGCTGACAAAGGAACATCTATCTATCTTCTTGGCTTCTGAGTGTCTTTCTCCAGATTCACTGCCAGAGCCCACTGCTGGTACCCAAAGGCAGAGTCCTGAAAAATAGAGATGTCTCCTGCAGGCCCTTTGGGAGAAAAATATCTTTAGGACTCTGGAAGATAAGCCATCCTGAAAAACTAGTCCTCTGAGTCAATCCTCAAGTGATTTCCTGGGGCTAGGGGCACAGCGTCATGAGAGTGAGGTTGGAAGCAGAGTGTGGCTTTTTAGAAACAAAGAAGGCTGTCTCCTTCAAAGGGATGTGTTTCCTCTAACTGATCCAGAATTCCTGGTATTAACTGGGCTAGCGCTTTTTCAAGGTTGGTTGGGATGATCCAATAGCTCTGAACTAGAAATCAACAGATCCTCTTTCTTTCTTTCTTTCTTTCTTTCTTTCTTTCTTTCTTTCTTTCTTTCTTTCTTTCTTTCTTTCTTCCTTCCTTCCTTCCTTCCTTCCTTTCTTCCTTTTTTTTTTTGTTTTTTGTTTGTTTGTTTTTCGAGACAGGGTTTCTCTGTGTAGCTTTTGTGCCTTTCCTGGAACTCACTCTGTAGCCCAGGCTGGCCTCGAACTCACAGAGATCCACCTGCTTCTGCCTCCCGAGTGCTGGGATTAAAGGCGTGCGCCACCACCGCCTGGCTTCAGACCCTCTTTCTTATTAGACATCAGTGTGTTCTCTCTCTCTCTCTCTCTCTCTCTCTCTCTCTCTCTCTCTCTCTCTCCCCCCCCTCTCCCTCCCCCCCCCACACACACACACACACACACACACACACACACACACACACCCTTTCTTAGCCCCAGGCTACTCCAGTTACTACTGCATTACATTCCTCCCTGTTTATAGTGAAACCTTCTGAACTACTTGTCTAAACTTGCTGCCTCTACTTCCTGATCTTCTACTCACTTACCAACCCAGGCCCATCCCTAAAATAAGGCTGTGCTTCCAGGCTCTCCCAATGACCTCATCTACTCGGGTTACTTCAGGTATTACTCCAATGCGTCAACTTCCAGTCCCTCTCCTGAGCTCCAAAGCCCTGTGTCCTGCTTCCTACCAGACGTCCTGACTCAGCTAAAACACAATCATTTTAAGCTCTGCATAGGCAAAGCTGAATTCATCATCTTTTTCTCAAACCAACTTGTTCTGGCTAGTGTTATGTCAACTTGACACAAGCTATGGTCATCTAAGAGGAAGGAACTTCAATTGAGAAAATGCCCCTATAAGATGGGGCTGTAGGCAAGCCTGTACAGCATTTTCTTTTCTTACTTTTTTTTTTCATTTTTTCATTTTTTTAAAGATTTATTTATTTATTATGTATACAGTGTTCTGCCTGCATGTATGCCTGCAGGCCCAAAGAGGGAACCAGATCTCATTACAGATGGTTTTCAGCCACCATGTGGTTGCTGGGAATTGAACTCAGGACCTTTGGAAGAACAGCCAGTGCTCTTAACCTCTGAGCCATCTCTCCAGCCCTTTTTCATTTTTTTCAAGACAGAATTTCTCTTTGTAGCCCTTGTTGTCCTGGAACTCACTTTGTAGACCAAGCTGACCTCGAACTCATAGAGATCCATCTACCTCTGCCTCCTGAGTATTGGGATTAAAGGCACTCCTGGCCTGCATTTTCTTAATAATTGATGTGGGAGGGTAGAGTCCATTGTGGGTGAAGCCACCCCTAGGCTGGTGGTCCTGGGTTCTATAAGAAAGCAGACTGAGCAAGCCAGTAAGCAGTACCCCTCCATGGCTTCTGCACCAGCTCCTGCCTTCAGGTTCCTTCTCAGTTTGAGCTCCTGTCCTAACTTCCTTCAGTGATGAACAGTGATGTGGAAGCACAAGCCAAATAAACCCTTGCCTCCCCAAGTTGCTTTTGGTCACGGTGTTTCGTTACAGCAATAGCAGCCCTAACTAAGATAAAGGTCAACTCCCGGTATTCCTTGTTCTTGTGACTTGTACCTCCAACCCCATCCTTCACTCCTCCCCCTCTCTTTCCCAGACAAATATAATCAATCACTGACATCAACCCTAAGCTATAAATACCACCCTCCACTGCCAGTTTCTCCCCATCCTCACGACTGTTTTGCTGACCAGGGCCATCAACATCACTTGTGTATGTATGGGAAGGAGGGTTTGTGTGCACATGTGTGTATAAAGGTGAGAGTCGTGTCAGGAGTCTTACTCAATCACTCCCATGTTTCTTGTCGTTTTGTTGATTGGTTGGTTTTAGTTCTGAGACAGGGTCTTTCGCTGAACCTGGAGCTTTACTAGATTGGCTGGGCGTCCCGCTGCAGGATCATCCTGGATCTGTTCCCTGGAGCCCTAGAGCTGGGATTATAGACATGTGCTTCCACACACAGCTTATTTTACATGACTGCTGGGGATCAAACTCAGATTCATGTGCTTGTCACAAGCCCTTGATCACCCGAGCCGTCTCCTCAGCCAACATCATTATTTTTGCTTACATGAAAACCACCACCTTCCTAAGGTCTTCTTCAAATCTACCTTTCATTCTATAGGTAATATTATCTATAATGCATATTGATTATGTTTCTCTGTTGATGTGAGGACAAACTGCTAATCCCTAATCCAATTCAAGAAATCCTATGTGTGTGTTGGGCCTTTCTCACTGATCCAGCCTTGTCTACTTTTCTGTGTCAATAATGAAATATTACAGACTGAGTAACCTTATAAAGAAGAGAGGCTTGGCTGGGCAGGGCAGTAGTGGCCCACGCCTTTAATCCCAGTATCCCAGCTCTCAGGAGGCAGAGGCCAGCCTGGTCTTCGGAGAAAGTTCCAGGACAGCCAGGGCTACACGGAGAAACCTTGTCTTAAAAAACCAAAATAAGTAAATAAATATTAATGATGAAATTTAACCCACTTGCCGTCTTACAGCAAGTCTTAGGGGCTCTCAAATCCTATCTAAACTCTAGGTCCCATCTCTCACACTCCATCCTGATAATCCACTCCCAGCCACACTGAATATCCAGGAACGCCCCAAAGCTCACAACTCTCTTGAGTTTCCAAGTCTTTCCTACCAGTCTCCTTGGCTTCCAGTGATCAATTTCCTCACACACCATTTTTTGTTTGTTTGTTGGTTTTTTGAGACAGGGTTTCTCTGTGTAGTTTTGGTGCCTGTCCTGGATCTCACTCTGTAGACCAGGCTGGCCTTGAACTCACAGAGATCCACCTGGCTCTGCCTCCCAGTGCTAGGATTAAAGGCGTGCGCCACACCAACTTTTAACCTGCTAACTTCTGTATCTACTTCCAGGCCTGAGTGCAAATGTCACTTTTGGATCAGGGCTCCTCTAAAGGACTTCACAACAAACATACAGCATTTCCCCCTACAGCATAACAAGTACTTGTTCCCTTGTCTGTCTTATCTACCACATCTGTACTCCTTCAGAAGAGGCACCAGGCAATTCTAGTTCACAACTTAATTCTTTGTTCTAGGTGTAGTACTTGGCTCACTGGTTTTCGTTTGTTGGTGTTTATCTGAGAGGAGGGGGAAAGAGGGAGGGAGGGTGTTGCACGAATCCTAAATGGTCTTATAATAAAAACCCGGAGCCAGGTATCAGGGTGAAAGCTGAAAAATCAGAGAAGCAGAGCAAGCCATAGCCACCACCTCCTACCTCACCAACTCCTCAGCCTGAAAGAGCAACAGTTCCTGTCTCCTCCTGCCTTATATTCCTTTCTCTGCCCAGCCATATCACTTCCTGTCTCAATCTTCCTAGTGCTGGGATTAAAGGTGTGTGATCCCAGGTGCTAGAATTAAAGATGTGTGCTACCACTACCTGGCTCTGTTTCTCTTTTAGACTGGATTAATCTTGCGTAGCCCAGTATGGCCTTGAACTCACAGAGATCCAGATGGATCTCTGCCTCTGCCTCCCAAAAGAGTGCTAGGATCAATGGTGTGTGCCACTACTGCCTGACCTCTGTGGCTAACTCTGTGGCTCTGATCTTCAGGTAAGCTTTATTTCTTAGATTACAAACAATATATCACTACAGGAGGAAGGAAGGGAGGGAGAGAGGGAGAGAAAAAGAGAGCAAGCTTAGTGAAGGGGCAGGATGTAATGAAAATTGGGGAGGAGGAGGCAGATAACTTTTGAAGAATGTCTTGGTAGATTCCACAGAGGTAATAGCTACATATGGTGTGTGGAGAACAGGACTAAGCGTTAACTCAAGAGGATACAAGGTTCTGAGCCCGAGACCTGTGCAGGGCCAATGGAGAGACAAGGAAAGCTCAGGGAGAATTCAGGATCTGAGGGCTGTGGGATTACATAAGTAAATATTTCAAAAGGAGTCGAGACTAGAGACACGCATTTGAGAGGTTACCCGTGGAAGTGACTTGGGGCTATAAAGCTCCCACGAGGGAATCCATAAGGAGAAGAGAATGCTGCTGATAACAAGCTGGGAAGAGAGCTCAGCTGGAAAAACACTGCCTCCTAAGTGTGAGGACCTGAATTGGTGTGCCCGGAACCCTGACATAAAAGCTGGACCGGGTGGCACACTTAGAACAAGAGGGTCTCCCACCTAGCCATCGCCTGTCCAAATATCTCCCATTAAGGGGAGGGGAACAGTGACCTAAAGACAGCTTGGGAAAGCAGCCTAGGTATTCAGGGGCTGGGCTTCAAGGGTGGCTTAACATACGGATAAAATGAAGGAAGTACTAGGAACTGCTCCCATTTGCTGCAAGGATTTAATAAGACAAACTCCCAGATGCACTTAGCATAGGGAAGATCTCTGAGTAAGCAATCAATCAATGGGAGGTATTTTCTGGTTTTATTTTATTTGCTGTTGTCAAGACAGAGTCTCACTTTGTAGCCATGTCTGGTCTGGCACTCACTATGTAGCCCAGGCTGGCCTTCAACTGACAGAGAACTGCCTGCCTCTGCCTCCTCCCGAATGCTGGGACTAAAGGTGTGTGCCATTGCGCCTTGTTTTTGAAATATTGTTTTTTGTTTGTTTGGGGTTTTTTTGTTTTGTTTTTTTTTTTAACGATAACAAGGTCAAGGAGGGCATCAGGAAGAAGGGAGCAAGTAAAGCTAATGCTACAGGAACTTCTGTAGGAAAAGATGTCCCTTACAGTAGCCAGGCTCCTGACAGGGTCAGAGTAGGGGGTGATAGAGGACACAGGAAAGGATGATGTTTTCAAAATCTGGCCCTGACTTAGCTGTCACCATTTGGTTAAGTGGGGCTGCTACTTCTTCTTTTTTTTTATTTCTCCTGAGGAGTCACGCTGAGTCAGCTTTGGGTTTCTCTAGCTCCCAGAATCTTTGGGTGTTTTCTGGAATCCCGGTGCTTGCCTCTCTACCTCCCACTGCCTGCTGCTTCTCTAGCTGGAAGCAGTTAGACCCACACAGCAGCAGGATGACCCAACCGGCCGCACACCCTTTGAGGAGAGTCAGCAAAAGCTGCTGTCACACCTGCCCTGTGTGCTCCCGAGTGACTGTAGATGGGTCAAAATCCTCCTGTCTCCTTTGTAATTCACATCTCCAGGCCCATTCCAAATGACCTGCTGTGGTTAGTATAATGACCCCAGGAGGTCTCCTAGCTAATCTCCCCGGCTCCATTGTCAGCTCCACTGAACTGTCCACCACCCACGCTCATGGTTTTGACACCTTGTTTAAACTTACCTCACCTTGCTGTAGCTCAACTGTTCTGGGGAGGGTCCTTCCACCTTCCCAGGCTCCTTCTGTCTCATAGCCTTTCACTGATTTTCTTTTTGTTTTTGTTTTTGTTTTTCAAGACGGGGTTTCTCTGTATAGCTTTGTGCCTTTCCTGGAACTCGCTTTGGAGACCAGGCTGGCCTCGAACTCACAGAGATCCGCCTGCCTCTGCCTCCTCCCGAGTGCTGGGATTAAAGGCGTGCACCACCACCGCCCGGCGATTTTCTCCTCCATTGTGATCTAAAGCTATTTATGCCTATAATCCTTAGGGTACCAGTAGAGGAATGTGAATTTCTCATTATTACATTAGAACTTTGTCCAAAATGAAGACTGGGTCTTGTTTGTATCTGTATTTACATGGCTTAGCATAGAACTGGTCTACCTCATAGTATCAACAATACTCCCATTCCTTAGGGAATAGTGGTTAAACGAATCAATACTCTTATCATAGCAGAGATGTTTTGTAGAAGGAAGACAACAGAGGGCTTGGGCCTGTAACCTCAGTGCTCTGGGAGGTTGAGGCAGGAGGACGTGTAGAAAGATAATGGAAATACACAAGTCTTAACCTACACCCTGAGCTACATGGCAGACTCCTAAATCCTAGCTACCTGAAGTCTGCTCATTGTGCAATGCAGGCGTGGATTTTTCTCATTGGCCTTTCCTTTTAATTAGACAATTGTCAACCTTTGCTGAGCAGCTGTTGTAGTACCAGCAGACAGCAGGACATTTCTTGTTGCTGCTGGGATCAACAGCATGAAAGTCTTCCATGGATCACCAAGCAGATTCTATTTTGAGTGTGTCCTGTGGAGGCCCAAATTACTCAGGGTTCAAGAATCTGAGCTTGCTTTACCCAGCAGGGCTGCATAAGGGGATGGATTGACCACGTGCGTGGTTACCGGGTGTTTGGAAGGGTCTGTACTTGGTTTTGCAGTGTGCTTTGATCTAGCAGGGGGGGTGGTCTTTTGCCCCACCCCTTGGCATTGTTTTAAAAAGCCCTTCTGAAGAGGCAGAAGGGGCCTTTGGTTATTGACCCAGGTCCTCCCGAAGATATCCTGTTTCTTTCTATCTCCTCTAACTTTCTATCTAATATTTTCTTATCACTCTCTTCTCCTCATAGGAACCCTTGAAAAGGTGGAAGCTGGCCTCCCACAGTGTCCAAATTTTAACAGGGCAGTAGATCTCTAGGCAAGGCATTATGACAAAGGGGAACTGTTAGAAAACACTGTTTCGGAGAACCAGTAAAGCCAAGTACCTTGATACCAAGAATGTCAGGAAGGCTGAGTGTGGTGGTGCATGTCAGTATTAAATCCAGCGCTTGGGAGAGTCAGGGCAGTGGATCAGGAGTTCAAAGCTAGCCTCAGCTATAACAGTGAGTTCAAGACCAACCTGGGCTACATGAGACCCTATCTCAAAAAGTTAAAAACAAAACAAACAAACAAAGTTAAAAACAACAAATACATTTTTAAGATGTCAGGAGGAGAGCCGGGTGGTGGTGGCGCATGCCTTTAATCCCAGCACTCTGGAGGCAGAGCCAAGCGGATCTCTGTGAGTTCGAGGCCAGCCTGGGCTACCAAGTGAGTTCCAGGAAAGGTGCAAAGCTACACAGAGAAACCCTGTCTCCAAAAAACAAAAACAAAAACAAAAACAAACAAACAAAAAAAAAGTCAGGAGGGATAGGGGGTTCTTAAATGAAAATACCGGGGGGGGGGGGGTCAAAAGCACAGCTGAGGCCTTGAAAGTTTCCTTATTTGAGCACAGACTGGGGTTAAATATTAGTCATATGATCCACCATAGCTTACTGAAACAAAAGGAGCAATGTATTCAAGGATACCACAAAGGCATCGCACATCATAGTGAAGCAGAATCCACATCCCCGAACTTCACCAGGGTCTTCTCTCTGCCTCTTAGCACTCCCCTCAACCTCTCCCAGCTTCCTCTGGCCTTGACAAAAAGTGCTGTTCCGTAACTTACACACTACAGACCTAGAAGTAAGAAGAGAGACCACACTACTTTTTCTCAAGTCTAAAGCCTCAAGGAATTTAAGCTGAGTAGCTCAGTTTAGGCCATGCATGACAACCATTAAAGAGGAACCACAGCACATTTGTGGCTGTCTATATGGTCCCTACAGAACCTTGTGCATCTGGGGGAAAGTCCTTGGAAAACAGAAGTTGTTCAGGCATCGTCACGAGTGTTTAAATCTGGAAGACAAAAGTTGGATCAGGTTTAATAAAACCAATCCAAGAAGCAAACAGACATAGTCTGAATCTTCAGTAGCCTCCGAGATCCAGTGTCCTGAGTCCATTCATTCCAAAGGAGGCCTAATCTCAAGCAGCAGGTGAGGGGGGTGTGGTTCTAGGTTTAAAGATATTGCCGGGTGGTGGTGGCGCACGCCTTTAATCCCAGCACTTAGGAGGCAGAGCCAGGCAGATCTCTGTGAGTTCGAGGCCAACCTGGTCTACAGAGCGAGATCCAGGACAGGCACCAAAGCTACACAGAGAAACCCTGTCTCGAAAAACAAACAAACAAACAAACAAAAGATATTTTAGAGGGGCAGTGGTGGCACACACCTTTGATCCCAATACTCAGAAGGCAGAGGCGGGCAAATCTCTGAGTTTGAGGCCAGCCTGGTCTACAGACTGTCTCAAAAACAAAACAAAAAAAAAGAGATGTCCTGTCTCACTAGTCAGGGGCTGGAGAGATGGCTCAGTAATTAAGGGCATTGGCTGCTCTTCCAGAGGACACAGGTTCAATTCCCACCACTCATATGGCAGTTCACAAAGATCTATAACTACAGTTCTAAGGAATCTGGCACCCCTCACACAGACTTACATGTAGGCAAAACACTAATGAACATGAAAAATAAATAAATTGAAAAGAAAAAGTCATTTTGGAGACTCTGCATGCCTCTGCCATCTTTGTTTGTTTGTTTGGTTTTTTGAGACAGGGTTTCTCTGTGTAGTTTTGGTGCCTGTCCTGGAGCTTGCTCTGTAGACCAGGCTGGCCTTGAACTCACAGAGATCCGCCTGGCTCTGCTTCCCAAGTGCTGGGATTAAAGGCGTGCGCCACCACCGCCCGGCCACCTCTGCCATCTTTAAAAGAATCATATAGGCATGGACATATTGCCGACATATTCAAGCAGAACTCCGAGAAAAGATCTGTTTAACATTAAATCATAATGATGTATGCATGTATGTGTGGTGTGTTCCTTTGCTGTAACATCTATAAATCATCCACTGTTCACAAGTCATGCTTTGGAGACAGACCTACATCATCATCTTTCATCTGCTAGTTATTTTTACAGAGGCTGAGATGGTCCATCAGTGAACAGTCTTGAGTCAAAGCAGTATTTCCCAAACCTCATATATATTTGCCTTTGACCTTCCTGGAGTATGTCTTATATTCCCTCTCTGTACCATTTCTGGATTTTTAAGACAGTCTCATTATGTAGTCCTGGTTGGCCTGAAACTCACTATGCTAGGCTGGCCTCAAACTCACAAAGATCCCCTTGTCTCTACCTGCTGAGTAGTGAGTTAATTAAAGGTGTGGGCCACCACACCTAGCTGGATATTTTTATTTAAAATTAATCACCCAACATTTTTTTTTAAATTTAACCCAAACAGTTATTACCATGCGTTTCATGTGGTAGTCGAGTTTTTTTCTTCATACATATTAAAATAGATACACATCAGTTAAAATGTAAATGTTGGTCTGTGTAGGACCAAAAGTCCTCTCAAGCATTATGACCATGTGTAGGATCATTGGTTGAGGAAGACAGAGAGTGGTCATGTGGACATTGCTTGCCAAACATCGAGGCAGAGACATTTAGTTTGTGACCAGATGATGGCTAGCCATGACTGTGCCTAGTGTACTACCCTTGATACATCCTTGTGGGGCTTGCATTCTGTCGCCATGCCTATCTGGTCTTCCTGGGAGGGACCTGAAAAGCAAATGAAGATTATCCCAAGTCAGCAGGGGCTGGAAGCCAAAGCAGAGGAAGATGGCACCGTTTTTCTTGAAGGTTGAATGATCTCAGCACAACTGCAGCATACATGTGGTAGCCAGATGCCTCCCCTGCTGGTCTGGGATTGCTTTTGACTTGGGTAGGCTATGAGGACAGACACTAAGCCAGGCAAAATTGGCTCTGGCATATGGCTGCAGAGAAAGAGCATTGGCATCAGGCAGACCTGAGTTTCAATAAAACTGGATGGTACATATTATCTACATGCCCTCAAACAAGGTCTTTTTGTTTGGGATAGTCTATTAAACACAATTATCACTATTGTCCAGATGAAGAAACTGGAATTCAGAGAGGTTACACAATTTGTCCAAGGTCACACAGCTAATAGGAAAGCAGAATTCAAAATTAAGCTGGGTTAACTTCCAAGTGTGGGCTGTTAGGCACTGCATTACTCTGCTTGCATTCACTTATTGACTAGGAGGACCCCTTCTGTCAGAGGACCTGTTGCTGAGTCCTGGGGACTAAGTGCTAAACAAGATTGGCAAGTCCTCACCCTCACTGCCTTGCATTATATAGAGAAGACAGACAAAAAGTCGCTAACTCCCCTATAAGTAATTTAACGATTGTGACGTGTTATAAAGGAGATACTTTATGAGAGGCATAAGTGATCTGCAGGTGGAAAACACATGCGTATGTGTGTCACTTCTAGGTAATATTTGGATTGAGTTTTTTTATTTTTTGAGACAGGGTTTCTCTGTGTAGCTTTGGCGTCTTTTCCTGGAACTCACTCTGTAGCCCAGGCGGGCCTCGAACTCACAGATCTGCCTGCCTCTGCCTCTGCCTCCTAAGTGCTGGGATAAAAGGCATGTGCCACCACTGCC